>JAPKID020007002.1:0-10428 GCA_026931265.2 Tropidonophis doriae | reverse complement strand
GTATGCGGCAGGATACGATCCCGCAGGTAGCTAGGTCCTGAGCCATGGAGCGCTTTAAAGGTGATGACCAACACCTTTACATGTTGAATAGGAGTAGCGAGAGGACCGACCTCTTTTGTAGAGAGCTTAAGTTTACAATAAATTTCATATTCATTTGAACTGCCTGAATCTCCTGATTTCCCTGGCGCTTGATAGCTACACATTTCAGCAGCTTAGTTGTTGCTCATTACTCATACTCATTATAAATGAAATGAGTTCTATCAGTCTGAAACTCAAATGGAGATTAAAACAGAAGAAAATTAAGTGGCAGTATTTAAAATTGGCCATCAAGTATATGTGCTCCATCCATGCTTACCACAGATAATATCATTTGCTGACATGGAAGCAAATTCTGTTTAGAAAACATCTTTTTTCAGAGGTTTAATGAAGGACAGATGGCAATTTATGCATATGTAATGCAACAATATATTAAAATGAGTTTTTAAAAACAAGTTAATTATGATAACAAGTTTGCTTGTTTGAACTATAAAGCCTCTTGATAAAATTTAGTGGAAGCTGACTTTGACTTTTCCAATTTGGAAAATAGGAGGAAGGAGTATTATGTATGTTCACCCACTGCTTTAAGTTATTTATGAAAATTACAGTAAAGGTAGGATAAAAAAAAATACATTAAAAACACACACATTTCTTAAAGTAGAGCTTAAATATACATTCAAAATAGAGATCCCCAATGCTGTTATATTCATTCAAAAGCTATGCAAACATTTGAAAACAAAAATGCACCATTCGCCCCCCCCACCCCAGTCATGCTGGGACTGGGAATAAACCTCTCTACACACTTCATCCCATACAGAAGCAGAGGTTTATAGCAGAATCTCAGAGACAATATGACTAAATAAGGCACACTATCGCAGACAAAATGGAAGGAAACCATATGGAGAAATCAGCCTCCAGCACAATACAGAAATTTTGTGTGAGGGTGTGTTTACTCCGGGCATAAATCCCAGACCTTTCCTCTACTGCTCAATTAACAGACTTCAGTTTGGAAACCAGTTGCTTGGCATTTATGTGTAGTATTTCCTGTCTTGTTAGGTGGTTTCCTCCTTGTCAACTTCAACCCTTACAATTGTTTTGCAATTTGATCCTTATTCATTTTCTCTATCCCATCGTACCTCTTGAACTTTGTGTTTGTGTTTTTGTGTTTGTTTGCATTCAACCCATTTTAATTGACTGCATTTATTTTTAACCCTTTTTCATTTTGATTAAGTGCCATCAAGCCACTGTCAATTCTTGGTGAACACATATATTTTCTCCATAACAATTTGTCATTATTTCAGATTTTCCAATAATGTACTCATTGCTCTGTAACTGAGTCCATCTATCTTATCTTGCTGCTAGTTGCCTTCTTCTCTTCCCTCTCCCAGCCTTAGAGCCTTCTCCAAAGAGCTGGGACTTTGCAAAATGTGTCCAAATTGCTTAATGTGTCTGATAATTTGAACCTGGTCATTTTTTACTTGAGTGAGTATGTAAAGTTGATTTGTTTGCTTTCTTGGTTGTCTATAACAGGAATATTCCACAACATCACACTTCAAAACTATCAATGCACTTCCTATCCTCACTCCAATCACACCAGATAGGAAGAAACAACCAAAGATAGGTATCCTTTAGATAAACAGAACCTATGCCATAAAGTGCTTTATAGATGACAAATAGGATTTTGAATTGTACTCTGAAACCACCAGGCAACCACTGGTGCAGAACAATTTGCAGAACAGTGGGTTCACACAGATTTAATATGGCATGATCAACCATACCCATACTACTGTTTTCTGGACCAGGACAGTCCCATGTAGCAGCGATCCAGTCATGATGTGCTTAAAGCGTTAGTTCAGAAAAGGTTGCAACTGATGCACAAGGTGTACTTGTGCAAAAGTCATCTCAATCTTAGATGCTGCCGGCTTCTTGATCAGGAACTGTGAGTCAAAGATGACCTCCAGTTGTGCAGCAGTCTTTGATGTAGAAGTAGAACTCCCCTCGTCCAAGCCAAAACAGACAATCCCCAAAGACAGAGGGCTCTCAGGGCCCAAGCTTCTCAGTCTTGCTCAGATTGAGCCAAAATGTGCTCCTCCTATCTATACCTGCACAGCCTCCAGGCATCTCAGTAAGGAGATTTAGACTGCATCAGCAGACAGGGATTGAGTTATACAACTGGACATCATCCATATATTGACTATGGACCCAGGCCAGCATCTGACCTCATTTAGAGGTTTGGGTAAATGTTAAGCAGAAGGGGAGAGAGAGTTAAACAAACAAAGGGCTATGGACATAATCTATCTCTCCCCACCTTTCAACAAAGATTGAAAAAAGCCACAAGAAAATAACAAAAACCACTGCAAAACAGTGGCATCCCCACTGCCAAACTTTTTAGTTGATCTTCATATATTTCTTAAGTATCTTATTTCAACTGTATTCAACTTACTTTTTATTTTTCATTCTGCTCTGTTCTATTCCACTGCTGGGGAGGCATCTGTCAGCATAGGACCGTGATGGCAAACCTATGGCATGCGTGCTGGAAGTGACACACAGAGTCATCTCTCCAGCCACATGGAGCCCTCACCCATTGCTCTTCTGGGCTCCGGCACACTGGCCAGCCGGTTTTCACATGCACGGGCAGGCCAGAAACTGGGAGAGCAGCCACCCAGTGCACATGAGCATACTAGGAAGATGATCTTCCTGTTCCCAGCACATGAATGCATGTTGGCCACTGGGTCTTCTGGTTTGCATGTGGGTACGAAGACAGCAATAGCAATGTACATGTATGCCAAAAGACATGGAGGGAGATCCTGGCTGTTGCTTCCTAGGGGAGCAGAGTTGTCGGCCAGTCCCTTTCCAGCTGAGTGAGTTTCTTGCTTGGCCCCAGCCCTCCAGTCTGTGGTGCATCTGTGATCCGGAGCACCTGGCCGGTTTGGGTGCCCCATAACAGCTGGCCAGCCCCCACACAGACCTTCTGCCACTTCTGCCAATGAAGCGTAACCATTTCCCGGCTGACATGACTCTTACTGCATGCGCTCCCATTTTGGCAGCCCTCAAGCTCAGTTTTCACTGGCAGAGGGTTGCAGGAAGCTGTCTCAGCCTAAAGCAGGTCCCAAAGAGGGACACACACACACATAGTCCTTCCAACCTCCATTTTCTCTGGCAGAGGGCTAGCAAAAGAAACTAAAAACAAAAAGACCATTGCCTCACCTGAATGGTCGTTCTATGTGCACTGCAGGAGAGTCCAAGCATGGGTTATCTTCTGTCTATTTGGCCAGAGATTGAGAAGTAAAAGCTTTGGCCACACCTCTTCCTCTCAGCTGAGCTCTGTTTTTCGATGATTAGTCACTCCTTCAGAAAACTGAGAACCCTTGGGTAATGAGCAAGGGACAGCAATTTGTCGTACTTAAAAATTGTGGACAAAGCAGCCATTTGTCTGCAGATAATGTTGGGGGATGGTCCCCTGTCGAGTTCCTCCTGAAGGAAGTCCAGAATTTGTGGGACTGACACTGAGGAGTGAATTATCTTTCCCATGGCACACCATTGGCAAAATGCATCTCAGGTTGCATTGTAGATGCAATTTGTAGAAGGCTGTCTGGAGGCTTGTATGGTTTGAATCACCTTGTTGAACAAGTGATCTGCCCTCAGGATCTCCCTCTCAAGTGCCATACGGTCAACTGGAGTCACTGAGGGTCTGGATGCTCCAGAGCCCCCTGGTTGAGGGAGATTCTGTCCTGGGGTATCCTCCAGGGACGAGATAGGGACAGTCCTGTCAAATCCTGTGTTTGCTTCTCCGCCCAGAGGCCCATCTGCTCCGCTTCCCGCTTGAGCGCCCTGGAATGGGTGGCCCCCTGCCAGTTTACAAGCACTTTGGCTACCTCATTATCTGTGAACAACATAACATGTTGGTTGGATACCTGTCCCTGGAAGTGGTGAAGCACCAGGTGTGCTGCTCTCAATTCTAACCAATTGATGTTGTGTTGCAGGTCGTCCAGTGACCATCGACCCTGAGTGACCAGGAGTGCAGATAGGCTCTCCAGCTGAAGAGATTGGCACCTTACGGTCACACAGCTTGGTTCCTTGAACATGCATCCTCTTTCCATGGCTGGTGATGTCCACCATGCTAGGGAACAACTCACTCTCAGAGGGACCCGGACCTTGGCATTGGACCTGCTGTTCCCGAATTTCTGGTGCGGAAGCAGGAACCATTGAAGGATCTGTGCGTGTAAACAAACCCAGGGAATGACTGCTGTACAGGAGATCATCTTTCCCAACAATTTGGAAAGAAGAAGCACTTATACTGTGCCTTGTGTTCTGACTCAATCCACAACAGACCATATGCTGGCATGATGTTCCTGGGAGAGATAAACTTTGCAGGTCTCTGTGTTTATCACGGCTTCCAGATGGAGAAGTCTGGTGGTGGGTATCATGTGAGTTTTTTCCACATTTATGGAAAACCCATGACTCTGGAGGATATGGACTATGAGGTGGAGATCCTGAGTTGCCTGAAGCTGGGACGATGACTGGATGAGGATGTTATACAGGTAACGTTGAATCCTTACAGTTTTCTCTCAAAGGTGAGCCACCACCACTGCTAATAGCTTGGTGACAGTCCTTAGGGTTGCTGAAAGGCCAAAGGGCATGGCCCTGTATTGGAAGGGGAATCCTGCATAAGAGAATCTGAGGAACTGTCTGTGGGAGGGGCAAATGGGCACATGGAAGTAAGACTCCTTGAGATCTATAGAAGTTAAGAGTTCTCCCTGTCTGATGGACTGAAGGATTTGCATTTTGAAGCATCTGTATGCTAAATGGACATTGACCTGTTTCAAATCTAGAATGGGTCTTCATTCTCCCCAAGGCCTTCGGGACCAGGAAAAGTATTGAATAAAATCCTAGTCCCTGATGGGCCGTGGGCATCTATGGCCTAAATAGTGCTGGATCTTGGTTTCTATCAGCAGCCTTTTCACGTCCCTGAGAATGGGACACTGGATGAAGCGTCTCAGGGAAATGGAGCAAAATTCTAGAGTGAGGCTAAGCCCAAATGTCTGTAGTGGTCTCTTGCCATTGGCTGGTCAATAGTGCTAATCAACCATCAATGGGATGACCAGATTGAAAGTCACAGGGCCAGTTGTTAGACCCCTGAAAGAGTCCCCTGATCTGAGGTTGTCTGACTCTATCTCTAAAGATTGACCTGTCCTGTGGTCGGTCAATACTCTGGAAGTATGGCCTTTGAGAAGAAAGAGTGTTGAACCATGTCTCCGGGGTTCCAAAAGGACTGCCTGTGATAGCATGGGGTAGTCCTGTGCTCTGCCCTCCTGTACATGTGAGGAAGAGTTTTCCTCTTATTCTTACCCTCAACTACTAGAATAGGGTCCAGTGCCCCAAAAAGATAGCCAGCCTTAAAGGGGGCCAAGGCTAACCTCCACACATTTCGTATCTGTCTGACAGTGGTGTAGCCACAGGTGATGAGAAGTGACATTGGACGCCATGGCCCAAGAAGCGAACTTGGCTGTGTTGAGGGTAGTAGCTGCAAAATACTCAAAGGCCGCTACCAGCTTGCTCATATCCTGCTGGAGCCTGGTGTCCTCGGGTGATGCTCTGGTCTGCATCTGATGGAGCCAGAGCAATTATGCTCTATTAAAGAAGGAAGTCATTGTGGCTGATCTAATCGCCCAGGGGGGCCGCCTGGTGCATCTTACAAAAAGACATCTCTGCCTTCCTATCCTATACTTTCAAGCCTTCCACTGTATTGGAAAGGAGGATGGCCCAAGAGGCCAAAGTAGAGTCCACAATTGAAAACTTTAAGGAGCTGCTCGAGATCCTGGTCCACCCCATAAATCTTCCTATTAGTCCCACTAGGGGTAGCGATGGCACCAGGATGCTGAATGATGTCTACAAATATCTCTGGGGAAGGAATGTCCTCTGGGGGGTGGGGAATAGAGATCCTGCATTAAGTCAGACCAATTTCAGTCTCGGATTGCAGGCCTGATAATTAAGGGAGGCCTGGTGGTGGATGGCTCGGAAAGCCTCTCTGAAGCAGTGCTGACACTATGCCCTGCATTATGGTCTCAGCGATAATGTTGTGCAATTCCTGAGAGAGACCAGGGTCCTGATCGTCCCCAGAGTGGAGGCCTGCTATGGGAGTAAAGGTAGCTGCTGGGTCAGAAGGCCAAATAGCAGAAGTAGGCTCCAATGGTGCAGATGCTAGGCAGGAGAAGGGAGCAGAATCACCCTCATAAAAGGTTGCCTGAAAGGGATGCATCTCACTGGCATCATTAGGTGACCAATTTAGTTGGCTATCTTCCAGAATCTGCAATGGCAGTTCTGTCTCCAAAGGACAGGAAACCTCAAGCCTACCGACTAGAATTCTGGACACCCTGTCTGCTTCTGCCTGACTCTGGGCCTTGGAGAATGGTTTTTCCAATGCCCTTTGCCCCCTCTTCAAATCTTTCTCAGAAGCTGATGAAGCTCCCTTTGAATCTGGGGCCTGGGACTTGTCTGAAGGCTCCTTTGAAGATAAACTTTGCTGCCTGGGAGAAGGTTCAGCCAGGCTGCTGCTTGTAGGCAAGGAACAATCCGCCATTTTGAAATGATCAGAGTTTTCCTGCTCTAGTAGGTATTCAAATTTGGGGCAAATCCCAAGCCGGGGAAGACACTCCCCCCCAACCCTACCTCAATATAATTCTGGCTAGTAAATCCAAAAAAAATAAATTCTGGACCTCAAATGAAACAAGTGGACCACAACACTCATTGCGAATGCCAACAAGAAGAAATGGCGCAAAACTGACAACACAGTTTGCGAGCACAACAGATCAGGAACTTGAAGCAGGATCCAAAGCAGCGATTCTAGAAGATGGTCCTAGGAATCGTGGAGGTGCTGGCAACTAAAGAGGTAGGCTGCAGGCAATCAAGACCCCGAAAGAGCATGGTTTGGCTTCAATTAACACTTGTGGCGCAAAAATGGTATTGACGTTCCCTCCCAGCCACTGGAAAGCCTCCTACCTCGCTCATGCTGAAGTGATTAGATAATTAATGCTACCACGCTATGTCTCGGTGTGGGGAGAAAGCCCCCTGTTCAAATGAATCCTTTTGTGGTTGTTTAGAGCTTTTGTGTTGCTAATTAGAAGAATCCAAGTATGGAGAATGAAGAACCGTATCTCCCTAGCCAGACTGAGAAGAAAAAACTGGGCTAAGCAGAGAGGAAGAGGTGTGGCCAAAGCTTCTACTTCTCAGTCTCTGGCCAAACAGATGATAACCTATGCTTGGATTTTCCAAGCAGCGCATGGGAGAACAAAAGGAGAAATGTTTTCCTTTTGCATATGAGCATACAAGAAGGGACAGGAAAGGAGAAAGGGAAAGACAAAGAAAAAGATGGAAAGAGAGCAAGGAAGGAAAAATAAGGAAAGAAGGGAAGGTAGAAGAATGGAGAATGAAGAGGAAAGGGAAAAAAAAGGAAAAAAGGCAGGCAAGCAGGCAGATTATAATGTGCGTGAGTGAGAGTCGGGAAAGTCCTGCCTTAGCACTTGGCCACCACAGGTGCCCTAACCTGAGTGACGTCAAACTGGCCACCCCCTCCTGGCCACCCCTTAAAATGTACACCCCTGGTGTACAGTATGAGGATCCTTATCAACTCATGGCTCCTGCTCAAGCAGCAGATGACAGCTATGGCAAGGTGACCCTTTGAACAGAGTTATCTAAAACACCAATTGCATCCTTTCATGGACCTATAGGCCTTGCTCATGATCACTCTTGCACTGGTCACTTCCCATATGGATTACTGCAATGGGATTGCCCTTTAACACCACCTGAAAGCTACAACTAGTTCCAAATGTAGTGGTTTATACACAGTGATGGGTGAATTTAAATTTACCTTTGTAATCTCTGCTGCCTAAATTGCATTGGCTTCTAATTAATTAATTAAATTTATATGCTGGCCATCTCACTGCCAAGTGTCTCTGGGAAGCCTGTAATATCAGAAAATAACAAACTAATTAGAATATTAAAACATTAAGCATTAAAAATTAAAACATTAACAATTAACAAAGAACTAGATAAAAACGGACCAATAATGTAAATGGGATGAAGATGGGATTTTTTTCTAATCTACTAACTACTTCCAAAGTGGGACACCCATAATAGGGTTTCCTGCTTAAGCAGGGGGTTGGACTAGAAGACCTCCAAAGTCCCTTCCAACTCTATTTCTGTTTTCTGCCATGGTCATGTAATGTGGTACATGTGTCAGCCTTAATAAATTAGTGGATGTTATTCAAGCACCTTCATTTCAGTCAAAATAAATACATCTCTATGCAACAAAAAAGATATCCATATAAAGTCAAACTAATTAACATTTTGAAACATAAATGGAAGTCAATTTGATACAGGTTATTTTGAAGATGTCCAGATTTGAAATTTTTGATTCATTAAAATAAAACTGTATCCTCCAAATGATGGGCAAAATAAAAAAAAGTAATTTATTTTTATTTTTTATTGAATAGGAAGGGCTGGGTAAGCACCTTAAAAGTTTTAGGAAGGAATGAAGTATGCCATAGGAGGGTATTATATGACATACTTCATTTAAGAGGGAATGAAGTATGTCATTCAATACTAAGAAAGTATTTCATAGAATTCAGTATAAGTTATTTTGAATGATATATCTTTAAATTATGCTTTTTAAAAATTGCTTTTCAGACAAAAGAAGTGGACTTCCATCCACGTTTACTGGTACAAGCTGATGTTCCTTGTACTCAATTTTATGAAAAGCAGGCTGACACTGAACAAAAGAGACTAAGCAACTAAGGATAGATGATTGTGGGGCCACTTTGCAAGACTAAGACTATGACTGATAGCTGGGAGGAGACAGCAAGCAGTCTCTGTTGCAGAGCTCCAGCAGGCACATCAGATGTGCATAGGGGAATTTGCAGCAAGCTGAGGCTGTTAAAGTGAGGCACGTTTGCCAGGAGTCCGGAAGTTGGAATGACAATAGTGGTGATGAGCCCAGCGCTACAAACTCTCAATACCAAGAAGTACGAATATAGTAAAGTTCAGCTGGCTTTTGCAAGGGTAGCCAGTCTGAGTGCAAAAGGAAGGGGGGTGGGGAAGAGGCAGATGGGAGAAGGTGAAGTAGAGGCAAGCAGAGCAGGACAGGGCAGGAGAAGCATGAGATACTCACCTAATTAGAGTTAGGTTCTGGCTAATAACTGCAAACGGAAATACTAGAACTACCATGGCTAAATAGCAAGATCATATAATGTTTGCCTAATGATCACTTCACTTAACAATGGAAATTCCAGTCTCAATTAGGATTGTTAATCAAAACTACCTGTAATGAACATGTTCAGTAAATGGCTGGATAACATAGCAGTTAGAGTGCTGCACTTTGATACGAAAAACTAGGGTTCAAATCCCAGCTAGTGCCTACCAGTAGGGGTTCTTGGACTCCTTCTAATATTTCATTGCCTACCTTGGATGCAAAAGTGACATGAACTAATAGAATCATGCCAACTTGGACAAGATAATTGAACCTGGAATAGATGAAATGCTAGTGAAACAGTAGACTTAATGAGATGGGTTAAATGAAAACTACGAAGGAACTATGAATAGGCAAAAGACTTACATCCATTTTAATAATAGCTGGAAACATCTAGTTATTCAATGCGTCAACATCATTAAGAAAAAGCTGTCTTAATAATTTGAGGCAGACCAATTACACACTACATCTTGGACACAAAAGACCCAGATGATCAAATGAAAGTGTAGCCCAGGGGTCCCCAACCCCTGGTGCTGGTCCGCAGCTTCATAGGAACAGGGCCACAGGGCCGGAGGAGGGAGCAGCCCCCTGGGCAGAGGATGGCTGAGCGCGCCTCCACCAGCTCCTTCCGACGCACTTTCCAGGGCTACCCGGAGGAGCCGGCATGTCAGCTGAGAAGGTTACGGCTGCCTCATCCCGCAGTGGGCAGAGGACCTGAGCTGCGGTTACCTTAAGCGCCACCAAGGCCATCCGGGCACCACCTCCCCTCCAGCCCCGCGTGGCGTCCGGACGTCCTTGGTGGTGCTTAAAGTAGCCGCAGCTCGGGTCCTCCGCCCGGCCGCCTGCTCGCTCACTGAGGGATAACCTCCCCAGCCGATATGCCAGCCCCTCTGCTGCTTTCCAGGGGGAGGGAGGGAGAGAATGACAGACACACAGAGAGATAGACTTAGAGAGACAGAAATAGAGAGAGGGAGAGAGGGAGGGAATCAGACACACACACAGAGTGACAGAGATGGGTGGAGGGAGGACAGAGAGACAGAGAGAGAGAGAGAGACAGAGAGACAAAAAAACAGAAAGAGAAAGAAAGAAAGAAAAATAGAAAAAGAGATGAATGGAGGGTGGGAGGGAGGTAGTGAAGGAAAGAAGGG
>JAPKID020007001.1:0-10428 GCA_026931265.2 Tropidonophis doriae | reverse complement strand
CCTCCTTCGTGCCGGAGGAGGCAGCCTCTGGCTATTGATCTGATGGGCACAAAATGCTGAAACGGGGAAAAAAACGTCCTCCCACAGCCTTGCCTGCCCCTGCTGCTTTCTCGAGTCAGTAGATTGTGAAAAGAGAAAAGCTTGAAGGTAAAAGCCGTCGGGTTTTCCTCCTATTCCAATCCATTAAAGGAGCGACCTCTTAAATAGCCACATCCTACCATGGTAAGTTAAAAGAGGTCCTCCTTAAAATAAATAAAGTCCCACAGAAGAAGATACTTCATGTACAAAGCTATAGAAGAATTCTTCCCCTTCAAAGATTCTGAAATAGGGCTAGGAAAATGCATCTTCATTTCCTTCTTTTATTCTTCTAGCTAGAAAATAAGAAACAATGCAAGCCTTCTATTTGAGAGGGAGAGAGAGAGATGCACCAGTCCTCTCTGGAGCAACTCTTTCCTTTCCCTCCTAAGTGCATATTAAAAAGCCCCATCTGTATGCTGCAGAAAAGTTATCTTCCAATCCACATTAATAAATCTTCCAATGATTATAAAATTCCACTTACAGTTTTAAGATTATATCTTGGACACCCTCACTTGCAAATTTTTCTTCAAAATTGGATTTCTTTTCAAACTAAGCTTCAATATTGTCCATTTCCAAAGGAAAATGCTACATAAAGGTACCCATTCATGTCGAGAAAAATTAGGAGCTAATGGTTGTCTCTTTTATTTGGCCAGACAGAGATAAGTAGCAGCTGTATCTTTTTGGGCCGCCTTCGCATGTTGGGTGACCTGGAAGTTGAATGATCCCACTTTATAAAATGAAAAAAGACAACCCACCATTGCCCTCATTTTGTTGAACTGTGCTGTCCTAGTTCCAAGTATTTCTAAGAGAAAATATTCATCCCGGAATATTTTAGTCTCCAAAAATAATGTTGGCAAATGTCCCAAATGTAAGGATGGATGTTACGTATCCATATTATAATGAGGGCTCATATAATTACTGCAATTCAGGCAAACATGGGGCCACAATGAAGACCATCAGGAGATTTCAGTTGTCATAAGTGTTTGTTACATAATCACTATCAAGGATTGCTTTTATTCATGCCAACTAACCTGCTTAATAAGTTCAATAAATCTGGCTGTTGTTACTTGTCTATCTTTGCTTTAGCTGACCAAAAGAGTGTTTTGTCCTCAAAGGGACAAGAAGTTACAGTAGAAACTTCATATGTCCAAGGTCCTAAATATTGTATTAGTTCTTTCTTGTCGTTTCCTTAAGTGGGTTTTATTAAGCTGTTCTGATATTAACTATACTATTGATTTTTAATATATGGGTTAAATTGATTAGTGCTGGCTTTTCTGTGTGTTTTTATTTTATGGTACTGTTGATAGCCATTTTGGAGGACTTCTGTCTACAATATTTTTTGAAGATAGATAGTAGAGCTATTTATAGTATAAACTGATAGTTGCATTTTAGCTTTTAGATATTATATTTGCAGACTTCTTTTCTTGAAACACCTAAAATATTTTAACCCTAATTTCTATCAATGTTCGATGTTGCCTATGTTCTTGTAAGCTACTCAGAGGGGGAATAGTATGTGTACACAGCTCATCCTATGTTCATTTTAAAACTAAAGTGAAATGCATTCCTTGCTTTGAATTAGATTGTGAAGAAAACAAAACCCTTTTTAGTTTCAGTGCAATAAAATGCTTTGCACAATCCTACCATAAACGATTTCCTAATTGGATCATGTTGAACCTCTCATTTAGTGAGAAGAAAACTGTTGGTTGAAGAAGTTCTGTAGCTTTCTCATGTGTTGTAGGTTAATACAGATGCAGTTTTTTAATGTTAAAATTAAATAGTCTGGCTTTTGTTTAACAGCAGCCTGAAGGTTTGGTAGTCAAAAAGATGGCCCCATTGTTAATTTATAATGTTATTTTCAATTACAACTTTTGTATGTTTCTTGATGAAATCACAGTGAAATGAGGCCTGAATTTAAAACTGAATTAAGTGAGTTTAAGCTTTGTAAAGTCAGTTGAGCTTTGAACCAAAGTATCCTCAAAAGTTTGGGTATTTCAGCAGCATAGCCAAGGAAATAACACACACACAAAATCACATGCATTTCAGTCCACAGAAAGGTGAACTTAGAATGCATTAGCAGGTGTAAGTTTAGTTGCAATATAGTTTAGTTTTCTTTGAACCAGCTGCTTGGACAAAAATTCAGAGGATGGCATAGTAAGATGGAGTATGTGTTCAGAGCATCTCATGCATTGAAAGCATTGACATAAGTACCAGTTAAATGTTGTTTGCATTAAACAATTCAGCTCAATGCAGAATCCATTAGTTGCATTTTGGAAACCTTTTGCCTCTTCCAAAACCTCTCATTTTTCCTCATTGCCATTTCTTTATATATTTATACTTTTGCCTTCTCTCTCATTTGCTTATTCAGGTTCTAATCCCTTTTGGCTTTTTGTTATCCATTTACCTCTGATATTTCCTCATTCCCTTCCTTTGCAAAATCATTCATTCCCGTCCCTTTCTACATTTGAATCAGAAAGTACATCTAATGTTTTACTGAACCATAGATACACTGTCAAGCCTTTGTTATTTCCTTGTCTTTTTCAGGTGCCTGCCCACATATGTTGTTCTTTGGGGGGCAGTGTGGTAGTGGGGAGGTTATGACTTAAAGTGTGTGTGTGTGTGTGTGTGTGTTCTCAGGATTCATATAATCATATGTGGTTTTATGCTCTATTTGCTGGTAAAGCTGTCAGCATATTGGGATAGAGTTCAATATTTAAAGGAATAAAATCTTCTAATTGAGAGTTAAATCCTATTTTGTCTTGTATATATTATCCCAGTTTTAAAAACAGAACTTTTGCCACTATTCAATCTGTGGATATTAGTCCTCTGCTTACTGTTCTTGGGAATTCTTTGAATATAATGGCATCTATGTAAATATGTGTATGTATATGAATATACACACACAAATACACACACATACACACAAACCCGACATGCATACTTTTCTTATTCCAAAGTTTTTCAGAACTTACGCTGGAAAATTATTGAATAAGTAGTCTTCAACTTGCAACCATTCATTTACCAACTGTTCAAAGTTGAAAGACTGAAAAAAGTGACTACAACTGGACCTTGCACTTAAAGATTATTGCAGCATCCCCAAGTAACATGATCATTTGTGCACTTGGCAAACATCCATGTATTTATAATGGTTGCACTGTCCCATGGTCATGTAATCACCATTTGCTTTCCAGTTGGCTTCCAACAAACAAAGTTAATGTGTGGAAGCCAGATTTGCTTAACGACAGATTCAATTAACTGCAATGATTTGGTTTACCATTACAAAAAAAAAAAGTGGTAAAACCAGGCATGACTCACTTAATAACTGCCTTGGTTAGCAGTTATTGCTGGTCCCATTTATCATAACTCAAGGACTACCTGTATACCGTTAATGCAAAAGAGCCTAAATAAGAACTAGTATTATGTAGTGATGAAATATGGACACCTGTTCTAGTTCTCCTTTAGGCACAGAAGTCAGCTGGGTCACCTTGGGCTAGTCATCTTGGCCCTAACCAGAGTCGGGGTCGTGGCTGAAAAACAAAAGCCTCATTGCATCATGGATTGCTAAATTTTGCTGTAAGAACTAGGCAAGTACAATATACAATAAAAGCAAACTTGCAGCTAAAGAGAAATACTGAAACAAGTACAGCAAAAAAGTACTGGATGTTTTAACAATGGAATTTGGAATTTATTAATGTTTGAATTCTTTGCTATAGAAATGATTTGTCTCAAACATTTTATATATTTTACATAATACAAAATGAGAATTAAGAATACACGATGGAAATAACTTTCTGTAATATACTGTTGAGGATTTCACATCAGAGCAATTTTATTCATCAGGTTACCCCATAGATGGTGTTGACCTATTAGTACTGCATCAATACTGTGTTAAAGAAGCTGTAGTTGCCCAGGCCCTTCATAAATCCTAAACACATAAACGATGATTTATTAACAAAACAAAATATGTATGTTCTCAGGGAGTGATATTACATGACAAATAAACATTTTTGCAGTTATGTTCATTTTTACATCTGCTGTCACATAAGGCAGAAGTCTTTTCTAGAGAATATAAGAATGTTTAATTTGGATGAATGTCATTCATACCTTAGTTTTGTGAATCTTGTCAAAAGGGAATTATTTACAATGCTAAGAGCCATTTACCCAACCTGCCTATAAATTATTCACAGAAGCACCAATATTTATGATAAACAGTACATTTTATTAAAGAAGTGTAATGGCAGTGCATAACTAAGTTGCATCTAAATTTAGACTTTGCTACAAAACCATACAGCTGTTAAGATACTGGATTTTCATATTTAGATTTAACTTCCTTGATTTTGCTTAATTAAGAGCATTTTGAAACTTGCTAATAATCATACATGTATTGGCTCCCATTATGTGTCTGAGCTTATCGGTGAGCAGCTTTAAAGCCATACTTGATTTAAAACCCAATTTACTTGCTTCTTTATCTAAGCCCTTTTCTTTAATGCTATGCCTTCAAATATATTATTGAAAATGTCATCTTTTCAATTATGATACAGTATCATGTGAATGCACTTTGTAATTGCTTATGTTTGTCTGAATTTAGTGTCTTTTTTTAAAAAAGGAAGAAATATAAGAATCTCTGTTCAAACTAGACTATGAGAAATAATTAAAATTTAAGAGATTAAATATGAGGACCCAGATTGTTGGGGAAATACGTTGACTCTGTAAACCATTTAGAGAGGACTGTAAAGCACTGTGAAGCGGTATATAAGTCTAAGGGCTATTGCTATTAGCACAACCTTGATCTAAACTATTTTTATAATATTTCAAAGCTTTCGTGTGTTATTTGTCTTCTAGACATCACCTAAGGGGCAATCTGCAGCTGTTTGTTTTTTGCTCTGCTGCTAAAATAAATGGGATTTATAAGGAAATTCCTTTAGTACATGCTTACAAATTTTGGGAAAGGAGAAAAAATATTAGTCCTCAATTTTCAATTAATTCCTTATTAAATGTTTTAAAAAACATTACTGTTTTTAGATATGTAATGTTTGTATTATAACGGGTCCTTGGTGCTCTTTGAACTTGATTGTTTTCTTGCAAACATTTAAGTAACATATGTCCTTGTGGTATTGTAGATATTATATTGGGCTGATTGGAAGATACAGTATATTAAATTTGTTACAATTAATTGCAAATGGGCTCATGATTATGGCATATGAATGGTGAGGAAGTTGCTAAATGTATGCTTATTTGAAATATACATAGTAAATCTGTTCTGAGTTTTTAACTCTGAATCATATGAGGGATGAATGAAAAGTAATACATCCAATGTTATAAATTGCTAACAGATGTCTGATGTGCTAGAAGTTCTAATATTGTTTTTAGCATTTATTCCTTCAGTGGTGTGAGAAAAGGTGGTATTGTTAATGTTAAGGAAATCATGTGATAACTGTACTGACATAAAAATGTATGTTGCTAGACCAAAAAATATGTAAATAGTTTATTGGTATGATTAAATATAAAGTGGATAATTTGTGATAGCAAAATGAGTTTCACATGAAAAAGTTGCTGGACAATTAACAGGGCACTGAAAGGGAAATTTCTGCCAAGCTTAGTGCCTCACCAAAGTGTATGGATCACATTATTGAGGTTCTTCAATATCAGGTTTGGGCAAGATGAGGTCCTTAAAAGCTGATAGGAGAGATGAAAACTTCATGAGTTGAAATTTGCCAGTAATTGTTGTCACACTATGAGAATGAAGACGAGGAAATTCTTCACACCATTGTGAAAGTGATGAAAAATAGTCTCATCATTATGACCCAGAAAAAAAAATCAGTCCATGGAATATAATCACAGAATTTCACGTGTGAAGAAAAGCCTACAGAACCCAAGCTTTAGCAGGAAAACTTTCAGTTACAGCTTTTTCAGGATGCAGAAAGTGTCACTCACATGATATTCCTTGGACCTGGCACTTGGCTCTGAATGGTATATTGGAAATCTCAAAATTCTGTAACAATTAGGTAGAGAGTTCAGATCAGAAGCACAAAAAGGTAATTCTGTAACCTGACAACATTAGGTTTCTCACTTCATGAGCCATCATGATCCACCCTTGATGGCTCATCCTTGGCTCACCCATGATCCAAGGGTGCCAAACTCATTTTCATTGAGGGCTGCATCAGGGATGTGTTTGACCTTCGGGGGCCAGGTGGGCATGGCCTGATCAATGTCACTCATGATGGGCGCACCTGTGGTAGCCTGGACAGGGCTGGGGGAGGGAATCCTACCGCAGCTGGGAGGTTGGACTAGATGACCTATAAGGTCCCTCCCAACTCTTTCTAGCCCTCCGTCAGCAAAAAGATATAATGGAATCTTGGAATATCAGAATAGCACAGTAATCCCCTTCTTCAGTTTCTTGAGACAGGGCCAAACTACAATAAAACTGTGCTTCCACTTCCCTAAGTAAGTTCATAAAGATACCATGGTTAATGATAGCAAAACCTACTATGATATCTAAGAGCACAAACAAGATCACAACTTCCTCATCATACTTTTTCAGCAAATTATCCAACTGACCAATTCTCTCTCTCTCTTTCTGATGCTCCAGCTCAAAACTGGATTTAAATGAATGTAGTAAATCAGTTTCATTCAGAAGTATTTGGAATTACTCAGCTATAATCCACTATCCCCTTGACCAGGAATGGTAAATTCTACACTAACCTATACTACTAAAAAGAGGAGAATACAATCCTTCATACAATTTTAAATAATAACTACTACTGTAACATTGGTCACACTGTCAACCAGATTTTTAAACTGGATTTGGCATTTCTATCTACTATTTCTGTCGAGTTCCCTTCCTAAGTTGTTGTTATATACATAACGTGAACTTACACCTGCCAGTTTTTTAGCTTGGCTTCCATACATAAGAAGTGTATCCCAAAAACCTAGAATATCATTGTATGGGCATAGAAAACATGTGGACCCAAGCTGTGTGTTCTTTTGTAATTGACAGATGGAAATTTTGACAACAAGCATATTTTCTAAATTTTGAAGATTTTTTTGCTATGACACCCAGTGTGCCATAATCACTGGGATGATCACCGCCAGTTTATGCCATATTTAAACTTCATATTTCATATACTTTGTTATCTTTGTCTTATCTTCTATATCTCTTGATATTGCTACAACAATTATCCACGTTTTCTACTTTTCAACCATAGTCAAATTTAGTATGTTTATCAGTTTGAATATATACAATATCACTATACTGAATGGTCATGTGTTTTCTTGTTTTTTAGTCCAAACTGTCGAGTTCAACTTGTGTCCAGTTAAAAACTCCAACAGTGCATTGCATCCTACATATGTCTCAGGTATTGATAGCTTTAATAATGTTTGCAATATTCAATTTTACATTTAGCTTTTTTCTCACTCTTTACATATATTCTCTAGCAATCACATTTTTAACTTGCCCAGGCTTGATATTATCCAATTTAAAATACCCAGATACTAATATATTGTTTTTTTTATGGAAAAGTAAAGTATGTGAAACAGTGGCCTTATAGAAAAGATTAACAGATTTGGATACATATTTAAAGAGATTAAAATGTAATAATATTTTATATACACATACATACATATACATACATACATACATGCATGCATGCATGCATGCATGCATGCATATATAACATTTATCTAATTATTATCTCTCCACTTATAAAACTGTCTGTCCGGTAAGTCTTGAAAATATCACTAGACTGTCATATCTAAATCAAGTAATTCATTTCATGAGCATCGACAACTAAACCAAACTATAGAATACTATTTATTCCCTTGATAGGATAAGATATAAATAGGAGAAAAAATTGTTTTCCTTCACTGCTATCTCTGTAGTGCTTAGCGGCAATAAATAAATAAATGTATGGCTGAAGCTGAAAATGAATGTAGTTTTTGGTGCTTAAAAATACTGAATCTTTTCCATACCCCCCCTCCATTATTGATTAGACAGTATCTTAAAAGTCAATTTTTAAGTCAATTTTTATACGAGGAACAAAAAAAATATGGACGTTTCATGTGTTATCGACCCTAGCAGAAAGTTGAAGAGGTTTAACTATAACCATGCTATTTTTAAAGCTTCCTCTGCAGTGAAGAAGCCTGACTGTTATGAAGGAATATAGTGAATCAGCAGCTAAATGTGCCATCTGTAGGTGTTCTTTGCTGTCTCACTTCATGTTTTTATTGTTCTTGCCTCTTTAGAATTATGTATAAACACTACTGTAGGAGTGGAACGAGAGTCATTTCTCTGTAGGTGGATCAGAACATTATCTGACTGCAAAATAGTTTAGTTTCATGTTGTGACCATAATTCACATTGATTGCACCATATACTAATGACAACTATGGATTAGTTTGTGTATGGAACAATGAGTACTGTTAGGAAAGCATCAATTCTCATTCTTGTATCACCAGAATTAACGTTCACTTTCACAGCTTTGTACATAATGTAGAAAACATGGAGGACACAAGATTTGATACAGTTGCAGTATGAATATATGTCAATTTGACAATCTGTTTTTTTAATTTCCACAAAGGAAGACTAACCTAGTTTGTTCTTAATTATTTCTCTTTAAATAGATTTATTTTCTGAACTTTTGAAGAATACCGTCATTAAAACTAATCCTATGCAATTGCAACTACAATTGTAGGATGCTTTCCAGTTGTGTTTGGCATCAGTTTAGGAAACTGAATTTGAAAACATTTAAGTGCTTCCTGTTGTAGAAACCCTCAAATATGTAATCTTTAACCATATTAATTTGCTATGTATGTATGTATGTATGTATGTATGTATGTATTAGTTTGTTAAAGAAACTGCTCAAAATAAAATATATGGGTACTTCTCAGATTCTTCTCCTTAAAAAGACTGACCATCCTGGAAATAGGAAATTCCTTGCACTAGTTCAGGCTATTTAGTCCCTTTACTTGGCATTATCAGTTCTGACCAAAAATTTCCAAGTTCTGCAGGACCTTGATTCTAAGCAGGAATCAGTATTTTGGTATAAAGGAGAAAGAACCAGTTGGATTTTAATAATTAACAATATAGGATACGAAAGTGATGAATCCAGGCCATAGCACTAAGCTGGAATCTACCCATCATCAGCTGCCTCTTCTTTAAAGAGCATAAATGCTCTTCCTAACAGCTGCTTTTATTGCCTTTTTTCCAGTCCATGAGACATAGGCTTGCATACTTTGCATTGCCCCCATTACAGCCTTGTTCTGCATCAGTAGCAAGGTCAACAAGTGTGGTCCCATATATTTATTTATTTCCCAGTATTTATAGCTCATCCCAATTCTGATAGATTAGGGATGTTGGAACAATAGGCTAAAACAGACAATAAAAAACTAGGTAGCTAAAATAGAAATGCATACATTGTGAGGAATCCAAATATTTCTCTATATATGTCAGTTGTCCTCATACTCCAGAAAGAAAGAACTTGGTGCAATACAATAGTCCTCGATTTATGACAAATCATTTAACAATTATTTGAATTTACAACAGACTTAAAAAGCTACTTATGACCTGTCCTCAAAATTACAACTGCTGACATCCCTACAGGTCTTATTACATTTTGGGCACCTGGCAATGTGAACTTGTTGTAGCATCCTGAAGTCTTGTGATCATAATTTGAAATGGTTTTTCCCCCCAGTTTCTGGCATTTTACGTGTTTCCAATAAAAATGTCCCATTTGAAAGAATGAATTAATTTAATAACTACATGGTTTGTTTTACAGCTGTGGTGATTTGCGTCACAACTATTATAAAAGACTATTGTGAAATAGATTCTGGTCATATGGTGTCAATTTATGATTGCAATGACTTTCAACCACAATTCCTGGTTCCATCGTAATCCGAGGACTACCTTATCTTTATACTATATTTCTTTTTTTTTTCAAACGTATTAACTATACATTAGCTTTTAAAAGTCACACATGATTCAGATTCATTTGAAATTATGTTATTGCTTGAGTTTTGTTCTACAATATATGTGGTTTATTCTGGTCAGACTTGCATTCAAATCACATTTGATGTTCTGATTGAATGGTAAATAGACATCCAACAATTCTTTGAACATAAGTGGTCACTGCAGCAGTAGTGACAAATATTCATTTCCTCCAAGTGTGAAAATTTTATTTCTAGATCCAAATTCATCATTATAATGAGTACATCCAGCTATATCAGGATTGGTATGTCAAGTACCCTAACGATGCCTGCTTCATAATAAGCAACCCGATATTATACAAAAAGCAGTGATTTATTAACAGCTTCATTAGGCATTCCTCATTAGGCATTTCTTGTTTGCAGCCATCTTTTT
>JAPKID020006999.1:0-10429 GCA_026931265.2 Tropidonophis doriae | reverse complement strand
GGGGTAGAAATGTACAGCTGAGTATCGTCAGCGTACAGATGGTATTCTACCCCAAAACCACGGATGATCTCACCCAGTGGCTTCATGTATGTATTGAACAGGAGAGGCGAGAGAATCGATCCCTGAAGAACCCCACAAGTGAGGGGCCTCAAGGACGACCTCTGCCCTCCTGTCAATACAATACCAACACAATGCTGGAAAAATGTGCAACCAGATAGAATTATACCTGACAAATTTGGTTATCTGTTATTGATGTGATTTTTTTGTGAAAAAATATGGATAATTATTTTTGATTCAGTAATCGTATGTATCTTGATGACAAAATAAAAAAGCCAACAATAAAACCCAAGGGGTCCTCATATATTTATTTGCTCTGTTTATGAAATGTATGTAGATTTGCCTTCTATAGGATTGAGCAACTGGCAGCAGATCAATCAGTGAATGAACACAGCATTTCTAAACATAACTCAACATACATCTTATGACCTAATTCTAAATTCTAGAATTTTCTCCACCTCATGAACTTGCCTTTTAAAAGTGGAAATCTCTCTCCCTTTCTCCCTCTCTCTTTTTTGATTATTACTTAGTGGAGAAGGTCATTGAATCAACAAACAAGCAACATGCTTATGTGTGGGGAGGAAAAAGGCTGGAAAGAAAGAAAAAAAGATGCTCCTTCCCCATCAAGTTTTTTTAAAAAAGAATGACAGTTTATTTCAGGGAGTGAAAACACTCAGTATTCCTACCTGTTCATCATGTCCATAGTAGTTGTTGGGAGTTATCTCCTATTCTTCATCTAAAGCATATAGAACATTTCATACTAGGATCCATTAAAAAAATTCTATGTTTTCAGCCTCACAGAAATATTTGAATACATTAATAACAATTAGCAGACTAAGCAAAAGTGAACATTTTATTAATTTATTCTGGACAATTTTAAGCCTGCCTTGAAATGGATGATCAGACAATGGATATAAATAAATAATAATGAAAAGATAGGCTTTCTGAGATATAGAAGATCTATAAAAGAAAGTAAACACAGCTCCCTGTCAACCTTAAGGAGGATGTTGAGGTAACTGTAATTTTTAAGATGGAGAGTAGTTTTATTAATGTTTGTCAATCTTGAAATTTAAGTCAAGCATCTTTATTCTGATAGAACCCCAGCCTCTATTTAAATGATACTTGAGTACCATATGGGTGGAAGAGTAGGAGAACATTTACAGAATAAAGCCACTATTTCAGTGTTAGTAATATACTCAATGTGGGATGCTATGGGTTCGCACAGGTTTGGGAGTGAGGTAAGTGCAGGCCCGCATGGAGGCTCAGGTAGGGGGAAAAATGGGTTTCCCAGAAGTTCCAGAAGGAGGGAAATGGGCTCATTTCTGGCATCTGGAGGACCTCCAGAGCCTGGGGAAGCAGTTTTTGCAGTCCAAGAGGCTCGAGGAAAGCCTCTGAAGCCTGCAGGAGGTAAAAACCTTCCCATGCCCCACTATGATGCAGGAAGCCAACTAGGCCATGCGCACCATGGCCATGCCCACTCAGATATCAGGCAGAGAACCCATTGTTGAAATTTTTGAAGCCCACCCCTGAATGTAGCTAAGCCCCAAGTATGTATTCCTGAAGGCTTGAAAGTTTGCCTTTTGTGGCTGTCTAGCATTTGCTGTGGAAGATCAGAAACCTTTTTGCTCCTTATGTTTTAGACAAATGTTCCATTCTTCTGACCTGACAAAATTTCCCCAAAGTTCTCCACCAAATGCTTAAGAATGATTTTAGACCCAGGTCCTAAATCCTCTTCCTATCCCCTTTCTTTAACCACATGACTCAACTCACACAACCAGCAAA
Organism: Tropidonophis doriae; assembly: GCA_026931265.2. NCBI lineage: Eukaryota > Metazoa > Chordata > Lepidosauria > Squamata > Natricidae > Tropidonophis > Tropidonophis doriae. The sequence continues at coordinate 8,590 of JAPKID020006999.1, read as the reverse complement.
ATGTTGCTCTTATTTATTTTCACCTCTTTACATATTGCTCGGCAGGGCTAATACAGTCATATTTATCAAAGGCAGACTGCAGACAATTCACTGAGAATATTCAGTATGCATATGACTAGAGGAAGCTGTAGTAAAAAGCCAAGGTAAATAACTGAGCAAATACTTTGGGTGCCAGGGAGTCAACTGTGTGTTTGCAGGAACTGGGTGCCTGTCATCTTTGTGGCAATTACATTTAATGGGACACAAGTGTTTTCTTCCTCTGCATCTCTTCCCTCCTCCTCTTTTCTCTCCCTGAGGCTGAAGGGAGGGAGGTGGACAGAGGGGGATCAGAGAGGGTCTTTGACGTCAGGCATGCCCTATAAAAACCCAGAATAAGAAGAGAAAACAGTGCTGGAAGCTAAGCCAGTTCATCAGCCAAGATGCCAACACCAAACGCCTCCAGTTCTTCAGCCAAAGGCTTCCGGCGGGCGGTATCGGAGCTGGACTCTAAACAAGCTGAGGCCATCATGGTAAGCAAAGATGCTCTCAGCCATCCCTGGGATGAGATCTTGATTTGCAGAGACAGGCAAATGTATCGAAGGAAGAGAAACCTAACTTTGTATCACGAGCATCAATCTGTTGTGGGAGAATCCCAAAGCTAGACAGATCGGTCCTTAGAAATGTTGGCGCTAATTATTAGTACCAGAGAATTAGTACCAGAGAATTAGTACCAGTTGCCCTGAAGAAGCATGCCATTTATAGAAGAAAAAGTGATGAAATAAAAGAAAAATATTACAAAATGGGAAAAATGTGGAATTATATAAAAGCTAGGCTAAAACTAAAACAATAACAAAAGGCTTTCTTTTATTATTGTATGCTTGAATTGCTTTGCATGTCTTATTATTGCCTAGCATTGCCTAGCATTTTAGCTTAGTAGAAATTTAGAAGTAATATGCCTTACTTTATTTGCTTGTTTTTGCATGAGAGAATAGTGATTCTTGTCCAATAGCAAATTCTAATACCTTCTTTGTAACACTGAATCTCAATTCAGTTCTGCATTTTTCCTTGCTGCAGCATCTGAGTTAAGTCTGCACTAGTAGGTATGCACAGAGGAAAGGTTATAATTCCCTACGAGACTTGATGTAACTATATCAGACTGTATTAAAGTTATTTGATATTGCTAGCTATAACTTTATGCATGACCTTTGCACTTGTAGCACCAAAGGTAAATCTTTTATTTTTTAGTTTACTTATATTTTTTACTGCCTGTCATCAAATACATAAGACTCAAGCACTGTATATATGTGTTCCAACCAACCTTCTGAGCGTCCTGATTCATTAACTTGGAATACTTATGAAGATATCAGATAAATTACTCCACCCTAACAGCTTGAGCATAAAACACTATTGATTTCTCTTGCTTTCTTAGTTGCATTTCCAAGGAGCATCGGTCTATAGCAAAATATACTTTGTTCCTATATTGCAGACCCAATAAAAATTGCCCCATCTTTCAAGAAACTGCATTTAACCAGAGGAAGGAACCTGTGCTTGTTGCCCACAAAATCTTGCACTGTGCACCAAATAGGAGTTTTACTGTGAGGATTATTTGTATAGGAAGAAAGAATTAGGATTTCGCCCTTCATGGTCCTGAAATAAAGTACTTATCATGGTTATTCTTTAAAAACAACTACAAAATGTAATGGAATTTGGCAACTAATGTTGCTGTTGGAAGGATAAACTATTTAAATAATTCTGATTCTGTTTGGGTTAACAGTTTCATATTTACTCTAGATATACACCACTATTAATTTAGAGTAGTAAAGTCACTTCAGTGAAGAAAAGTTTGCTGATTGGCCTAATGTGTTAAATTCTACAAATAATCATGCTTTATACAGTTTTTGATCAGAATCATGCATTCTCCTACAATACATTCTTTGCAATTAATCGGTACAAGACCTTAATCAAAATTGTCTATGAAACTAGAATAATGTGCCTGAGAAGGAGAGGTTTTCAATTTTTTCCCCATTAAAAACAAAAATGGAATTATTGTACATTTATTTTCAAATCCAAGAAAAGGTTTCGTAACAACAAAGATATTTTTGGAAAGCAGAAGAGGAGGCAGGGAGTCCTAAAATTAGATTAGCTGAAGTGATCTTAAAACAGCTCTTTAGATATCTTTTGAAATATTTTTTTTTACAAGAAAATAATAGGAAATTATAAAAAAAACATTTTAGTTACATTTAAATAAAAGATCACAATTTATCTACTTACTGCCACTTCCCTTTCATGCTACTTTTAAATATATATAAAGAAAAATTATAATCAAATATTATTTTATATTTAGAGATGAGGAAGGAGTTAATATCAAGGTGGGATGATTTGTTTCAGGGATGTTGAAATAAAATATTGGTTGTATTAAACCACAAGTTTAAACAGTTTGTGTGAAATTCCAGCAGATGTATTTGTACAACCTAGGTTAACCTAGGTCTTGTTTATATTTCCTGTGGCATTGCACGTTTTATGAATCTAGCACATTCAGTTAGTTTATGGCTAACTAGGCTGTGTCAATCCACAACATGGATTTAATTCAGCAGCCAGCTAAACATATTTTATAATTGCAATCATTTAGTTATGTATCTAATTCATTCAAGAAGTCAGAAATTCTTGGTGTTTTACGCAGCTTCTGATTTTTTTCCTCTTTTTTATGTTAGAAGGAATGCTGCTTATCTTTGAAATCATTTTTTTTTTGTTATCACCAGCATAAAAAATAGAAAAGCAATTAGCTGCTTCTGACAGAGAATCTGAAATAGAGATCAATAGCTATTTCTTCAAGGAACTCAGCTGATGAACAAGGGTTATTCCTATGCAAGCCTCACAACAATGTTGTGAAGCCAGTAAGACAAACGGATTTGATTTTTAAAATCAAATCCCTTTTGGGAGCTGACATTGTAGTACACTGTACCTGTTGAACTGATACAGCTAGCCAGTTTTGTTCAGCTTAAATTCAAAGTGTCTCTCTTTTGGGTGGGGAGACAGGGGTGTCTTTGATCCTCCTGAGTGCTGGAAGCTTCCTGAACAAATCCCTCCACATTTCCTGCTTCCTGCTTCCTGCTTCCTAGGATCGAGAGAGAGGCAAGAACCCCAGGTCACCTAGCTGGTCTTGTTTCAAAAGTAGGACTAGAACTCACGGTCTCCCCGTTTCTAGTCTAATGTCTTAACCACTTACACCAAACTGACTTTCTAGCCCTGCAAAATGTTTGCTCGTTTTAACTTTGCTCTGGTTTTAGCTAAATGCGCAGTCCTTGAAATTTTGTTTAGAGCAGGAATAAGCAAGGTGCAACCATCGGAGTGTTTTACTGTAGATCTCAGCTTCTATTAATTTTAGCCAGTGAGGTCAATCACAGACAACTGTAGAAACTAAAACAACATATGAAGATTCTTAAATTGCTTTCCTCTGATGTAGGTACCACAAGGGCGGGCCTGGCGTTGTTTTGCTTTCTCTGTCTGCCGTCAGGAAGTAGATTTTGCAAGATCAGTCAAGTGCCAGGCAAATACCACCCTGCCAACCCAATAGTGACGTTCACTCTTGCCTTTGTGCAAAGAATGGAACTAAATTCTCTACACAAGCAAAGATATAAAATCCTATCCCACCCTTCAGGAAAGGGCAGGATCCAGGGTTTATTCGTATGGAAAGCTAGCCAAGTAACTCTTAGATACAAGCAGTCTTGATTCACTGCTTTGTAAAACACAGGGTTTGTTTTTTTCTGAGCAGATGCAAGGGCATTGCTTGAACTCATACTAAAAAAAAGGGAAGCTTAAAGCTACCATATTTATCTTTAATTTCTTTCCCTCCAAATATAAATAGGGAAGTAATGCTACGCAATAAGGTGGAAAGGTCTTTTGGCCCCAGATGGCTGCTGCATGACCTATAATGAAACACCGGCTTGGAATCATGGACTAAAAAAGTACTGTTAGAACTAAAACCCTGCCGCTTTCAGCTTTCATTATCCTTTCTTCCTTATTTAATGTAGCAGGTTGCATTTCAAACAAGATTAACCTATATCTGATAGGCAGTGTAGTAGGCAATTGTAATTTCCCTTGCTTTTTTTCTTTGCAAATAAAAGCAAAAGTGATCACCAATCTTCTTCAATAGAGAAAACACTCTATTGTGTTCTGGTGAAAATAAATGAAGAAATAATAAATATTTAGAAAATAATAATAATAATAATAATAATAATAATAATAATAATAATAATAATAATAATAATAATAATACATTAAGTAACCTGTACCTTCTGTTCAAAGGGAGATAGAGATGAGTACCTTATTCCTTAAAGATGAGCAAAACAAGTTTTCCCCAGAAACACTTTGCCTACAGCTTGGACTTAAATAACACATCAAGTTAAATAAATGAAACACTGAAACAGCATCACCATAAAATCAACCAAAAGTCCACAGTCCCATATAGGAGTTTTGTCTCAACCTAACATTGTTTAAGTAATTTAAGATTGCAATTCCTAGCACAACCAATCATTTGGAGTTAATAGGATTCTGGGCATTTGGGATTCTGGGAATTTGGAGGGTATACTAGGTTAGGAATGGCAGGCATTACAAGCTGGGATATTATACAAAAAAAATCAACAGGAGTTTTTACTACATAGATATAACTTAGTTTAGACAACATCACCACATTTAAGTGTACACGCTTGTATATGTCCATTCAAAAGTAGATTCTATAAATACCATGAATTCTAGGTACATAGGCATATGCTGGTTTCTAAAACTATGTTCACATTGTTTCCATATCTGGAAACATACTCATTTCCTTGAACACATCCTACGTTAGCTTCAGATGTTGGCATGAGGGCAACGAGGAGCCTTCTAATTTTATGTGCTCTGTCACATTGACCTTTGGTAACTTTATGCTTTCTAGTTGAGTTGTCCTACAATTATCAACCATAGGTATCAACAATCAAGCCCAGACAGTGGTGAAGGTAGTTGGGGATTTTAGGGGTCAAAATCCATCAGGCATATGCAGCATGAGATCGGGGAAGGAAATATCACATGATAAGAAAGAGGCAAATCCTCACGGGACTCAGTAAAGAACCTCTAAATGACTATTTAATGCTAACATTACATATGGAAATTCTTTCAAATGCTTTAGATCTGCCATGTTATGTTTTTTCCTTTTTCCATTGGATGGTGACTGAAGTTTTCTTAACAAGATTTTTCAAAAGTGGTTTGCTGTTGCCTGATTCTTAAGGCTAAGATAGCGGAACCAGCCAAAGGTGATTTTGCCTAAGGCAGGATCCACAAGGTCTTCAGTTTCTAACCAGGTTGAAAACTGGCTCTCATTTTTATCTCTATCTGCTTTTTAACACATCTCATAGTGACCCAGTCAGCACGATTTCTAATTTATACCTCCAGTTTGCAAATAACATGATATTAGTGGTAAGCTTGGCAAAAGTATTTTGCTAGAAAACTGACAAGCATGGATTGGGTGTGCTTTTGAATAGATAAAGCTGACATTTATGCATTTATGCGCTCCTTTCATTTTTATTATTGCTCCCAGATGTACAAAAATTCCTTCCGGTGTTTTGAAAATAAAGGGAAAAGGGGGTGGTAAGCAAACAATTGATTATGCTTATAGACAATTATCTCAAAAGCCCACTCTATATTTCCCCCCCTAAAACTCCCGAAAAGCAAAGACATAAACAAAAAACACACCCCTCAACTTACCAAGGGGAGTCTTTTGGTCATTGTCCATCCTAAAAGGAACATTACAAAGTTCCCTCTTTCAAAAGGCAGCCTTTGGAGTTGCATTGATGGGTAGTCCTTTCTTCTAACATTCTGCTCTTTCTTTGCAAGCTGCTTGATGTCAGTAGTGATTATATGCGAGATTAAAGTTTTTGCTCTTTATGTCTCCCGGAACTGGGGCAATGCGGAGATTTATGGCTAGAAAGAATACCTACTTCATCAGAAGGGAATTGATGCCCACCTCTCTATTTGGGGCAAACTGTTATAAAACCACTGCCATAAATTTGTTAAAAATTAGCAAAACGATTGAATGCAGTTTGGAAAATAACAGCTTGTTGCTTTCGACATCAATATCAGCATGCTAAAGAAATTGTTTGCCCCTGTAGATTTTACCGCCTGAAATAATTTAGCATTCTGTATATTTCAGTAATGTTTTTAATGCATGGTGTTTTATTTATTTATATGCTATAACATTTGTATGTTGCCAATTCAATATAGGCTTTTCACAGTTCACATTTACATTTACATTTACAACAATAACAATAAAACTTAAAAATGTTTGATACCTATATATTAAAGTTGTGATAAAAATTATCCATCCCCCCTTCCCAGTGGCTAACTCAGCAATATTAAAAACTAGATGTTCTGCGAAGCAATTCAGTATTTACCACCTTCCTAAAAAGGATCTTAGAGGATGCCATCCAATTATATGCTCCACTGTGAGGGAGCATATAGAGAAAACATAGTTTTCTGCTCCCTATCCCTCAATATTGTATAGGGGAAAACCTTTTGAATTCCTCATGGGCAGGTGCTTATGAGGTGCATTGGCATCACTCAAAGCAGACAGCCCTATCAGTTCCTAGGTGCCACTATATATTGGACTTTATCAGTGACTATATAGTGTTTGAATGATACTTGGAAGCCCATTGATCTGCATTCAGTATCTGCAACAGAATGTAAGATATTCAGCCAGAACATGGGCTGTTGGAATCTGAGTCAACTGCAACTTTTTAGTTGTCACCAAAAGCAGACATACATAAAATAATAATCTGGGATAATGAAAGTCTGGATGTTTGTTGCCAGGGCCTCCTTTTGGCAACTATTACATTAACCAAAGCTGGGCAACCTTGCCAGTAGTGACCTCCATTTGTCCATCTTGTAGCAGATGTGAGTCTAGAGAAGTGGTTCCCAACCTTTTTTGGCCATGCCTCACTTAAGCATCTCTAAAATCCTGATGCCCCCTCCCCATGACATATAATTCTTACTTTACTCAAAAAGTGAACTCATTCATGTGGAGGAAGCTAAAGAGCCATTAACCTGGTTTGAACAAGATTCAAATTGCCCCCATTAAAAATCAAATTGCATCCCTGTGAGATGTGGGTCCCATATTGGGAATGACCAGACTATATGCTTTATACATACAAGTGTGCTATGCAAGCTTGAAAACATGTTATTACTTGGTTGAGAAATATTACTCAATTACCAGTACTGTAGACTGTAGCCCAGGGGTGTCAAACCCGCAGCTCATGGGCCAGATATGTCATGTGCTGCCCCACCCTGGTTTAGCAAAGAGAAAAAAAGTCCCGATGCATCACATGACATTGCCATGACAACGCAAGATTGACATCTCTGCTGTAGATTGTTTGGGAAGACCAAAACATTTTGACATTTTTTGTCAAGAAAATCAAATGTATATATGTACACGAAGTCACCAGTAGATTAGTGTTAGTTAAAAGAGACTTTATTTACTTAATCTTTGAATTTCTATGATAATGATTGTAGTCCAGAAAACTAAAGTATTATAAGCCACCCAAGCCAGAATCAACAATATATGATGGAAGCAGAACTCATCTTTAATTGTCAGTCCACAGCACATCTAAAACTGGCAATGAAAGTTATAAAATCATAGTGAGCATCTTCTCCTGTAGCTGAATGTGATGTGGGAAGAGATCACACCTGCAGGAAGGAATCAAAACCCAAGAGAAAGTCTTTATAATGCAAACATTATACTTTCATAAAAAGGTATAATTAGCATTACCTTTGTGTATAATTTCCTTGTCACCATACTGGATTTATAATGGTTGCATGTCCTGCTTTGCAGAATCTACCGTTTAATACATATTGTCATACATATTGTTCTGTTGTGAATCAATTGAATAGCTGTTGTGAATTTAAATGAAGAGATTGCTCAATTTTGCTCATTTTTTAAAAGAGTTATAAAAAGAAGAAAGATTTCAAATATTCTTATTAATTTTGGCATTTGGACAGTAGTGGCAGATGGTAGTAGCCACTCACTACAGATCATTTATTCTGTTTTCCCTATTATGCTAGGATCTGTAATAGTTCTCTTTAAGACATAGTAAGTATCTCTATATGTGATATATCATAGATATACCATATTTGTTAGAACATTGATGTATATTGTGAAAATTATCTTTCTTCATGCTCTTTGTTTTTTGATGTTAATGTTTAAATGATTAGCCTAGCTGGCTTACTATGGTGCATATGGAAACATTTCCCATAAAGTAGAGAGAAAGTGTTAGTAGGGAGGATACAAATCATGACCAGTAATGGCTCTATTCGTGTCAGTCCACAGATCTTTGCAGTTTTATACATGCACACAGTGTGCTGTATCCCACTACAAAATCTTCATTTCCATATTTTAAAAAATCTGTCTTGTGAATATATACCAAGCTAGCAATTTTGGAAGTAGGGGGAACACGTAGTAACGTACTTTCATCACTAACATCAAGTAGCATATAAATCCCTAGAGAATACAGCCTTTCTCAATAAGGGGAAGATAGCATCCATGAATGGGTTAACACAGTCTGTACTCTGATTGGACTGAGTCTGT
>JAPKID020006998.1:0-10429 GCA_026931265.2 Tropidonophis doriae | reverse complement strand
TGCCATCTCGGCAACCACCTCGAGGAGCCCGGGCAGGGCTGCTGCCACATAGCGGGGAGCCAGGTATACAATCAGCACACCCAACTGCCTCCCAGGGCCCCACACCACACAGAGGGACTCACAACCGGCTATCTCCGGCACTTGTAGCAACCACAAGTATAGATCCGCAATCTATTGTTGCTGTAATTGAGTCCATCTATATTACCGTGTCATCTTCTGTTTATCATCTTCTCTTTTATTCCATTGTTTCCCACATTCTTCTCTTCCTCACAATTTTCATCATCTTTTGACATTCAGTTTGGTTTCCTCTATTTCTTAGTCTTTGCAATCTTTTTCACATTCATCCCTAACAAAAAGAAATGATTTTATTTCAGTGTTCTTCTAATGTTCGATTGATGAGGCTTTTCAGAGATTCCTGATAATTCTGTTCTAAAAAAGTAGAGCTTAACTCAACATCATATGGAATGACAATGGTTGGATTGATTGGTTTTGTTCTTCTGCTTTAGCTTGACTTGCAACCATCATGACTAGTTAATGATTTGTTCCATAATTAGCTCCTGACCATCTCTTTGCTGTTAAAAACGAGTTCTCCAACTCCTTGGGGCAAGAACATAATCCATTTGATTTCTACTTGCTCTCTCTGATGATGTCCATATACAGCAGTGTTTCTCAACATTGGCAATTTGAAGTTGTCTGGACTTCAACTCCCAGAATCTCCCAGCCAGCATTTGTCACCTCTTCCTCAATAGCATGCTGAACACCATGAAGCCTGAGGAATGCATAAACCAGCACTATGTTGAAAATCAATGTATTTTATCTATTCTTGTGGAGGTTTTTTTGGCAAAATGCAGGAATGGTTTACTGTATAAGATTAACTGAGGCCTTTTCATTATTTCTCACATGATCATCTACCACCAGCATCTTCCAATGTAGTTGCTGCCCCATAAAGGTTGAGCAGCTGGGATTATCTTCAGGCCTTGTGTGAGTCTGCTGGGTGTATACACGCAGTGTACTGTTACAATTCAGGCCTTCTTTGCTCAGTCCTCACCTGCGACAGCATAAGAGGGCACTGGGAATTTCTATGAACAATGCAGAAATCTCAAAATACTTTGTTCTGACATTGGATAATTTGAACAATATATTCCTAAAAGTCTAAATTAAGCCAAAGACCTTCTGAGCAATACTTAGACTACATTTTAATTTTAATTCAAGATGTTCGGCTGAATTGAGGATTGGTTGCATAAAATCAATAAAACATATACCGGTACTTCTTTCAAATTATTTATTTTATTTTATTTATTTGAATTTATAAACCGCACCCTCTCCCCCAAAGGGGACTCGGGGCGGTGCACAGGATTGTTAAAAAATTGCATTACAAACAACAACGATAAAAGATAGATTAAACCTGAAAAATTATGAATCTCCATAGCAATGAAGATTTCAAACTAGAAGTAATCCTTAGGTGGGTTTGTTTATGTTATTTTATTTTATTTTATTTGATACACTTGTCAACTATGCTGATGCAGGCTTTCTTTATGGAGTCCAACTTAATCATAAAACCATTATTCTCTTTGAAACAAACTGCAGCTCCTAAGGCCTGTCACTCAAAGCAATACGTTTGGTTTTTACAGTTTCAACAAGGAACTAATATGATGTCAGAAGAGGCCCAATCTCAGTTGTTCCAGATATCTTAGCCAATAACTTGCACTATCCCTGATAATTAGCCCAAACAATATGAGGCTGCATTTAAAACATCTGTAGGCACCAGCTGGGGCCAAAGAGGTAGTTGATGGGAGTAACAACTGATCCTTGCTCTGCCCCTGCCCTCACCGTGTACCTTAGGTTTTAATGTTAATTTTAATTTTTTTGGTTTTAATTGTGCATGTGTAAGTATATATATTTTATGACTGTAAGCTGCCCAGAGTTACCCTATGGTGAGATGGGCAGCCAATAAATATTGCTTGAAAAATAAATAAATAAATAAATAAATAAATAGGATGCAGTGAGCAGCCCTATGCCTGTGCAATAGCCGAAAGCTTTCCCTCAATAGCAGTGTTTCTCAACCTTTGGAACTTGAAGATGTTCAGACTTCAACTCCCAGAATTCCCCAGCCAGGGGAATTCTGGGAGTTGAAGTCCAGACATCTTCAAGTTGCCAAGGCTAAGAAACACTGCTCAATAGGAATCTTGGAACTGAACTCCAAGCTTTTGTCAAGGAATAAGAAGAGCTGATGGCACATAACGATTAACTGACCTGATTTTAGTGAGTACCCTAAGTGATTTGCTGCTGTCTATTGCTCTGTGGTATCGAAACCATGAAAAGGGGGTTCCATAAATCTTGGTCTGGGGATGAAATAAAACCAGTGTCACAGAAGAGAGGGAGAAATTGTGCCCGTCAGGTCATCCCATTGATTCTGTGCATAACTAAAACAGAGTTCTAAAGCTAAAGCAGTGAGGGACAATACAGAGCCCTCTCAATTTATGTTCAGCTCCTGCTCAGCTCCCGCTTGTTCTAGATAACATGGACAATAGTGAGGGCATTAAGAGTTGCACAGAAGGATTTCTGGAGGGTATCATGTTTCCTTGCTAGGAAAAACTTTTGTCCAAGAAATTTGACCAGCCAACCTAGAGTACATTGAGAAAGGCAAACCAATGCATAGACTTAATAAAAGGTGACTTGATATGTCCCAGAAGTCAACATAGGCTATGCTACCATATATTTGTGTGTTCACAAGGTATCTATTCATGATACAATATATCATTGGGATGACAGATTTCATAAGAACATAAAAAGTGATTTTTAATACCCCATCAAATCAGATATTTCCATATAACTCAATATTGTCTGAAAGTAGTGTGCTTATATTTGACACCCAGTGATGTTTAGTTGCAATATTTGAATGGTGTTTAGCACTTGGCAGTAATGGTAGTTGATCTGTGATGGCATGAACAGGGGCTTTCAAAGATTCTGCCTTCATTAACTTGTTCCACTTGAATCTCTGATAAAGAATTTAGGTATGTAAAAATCAGCATCTTCTGAAATCTTTATAATGCCTTGGGAAGACCACATTTGGAATATTGCATTCATCATATAAAAATGATATTGAAACTCTAGAAAGAATACAAAGAAGAGCAACAAAGATGATTAGGGGACTTGAGGCTAAAACATATGAAGAATGGTTGTAGAAGTTGGGTATAGGTATAGCAGTGTTCCAATATCTAAGGGGCTACCACAAAGAAGAAGGAATTAATCCATTCTCCAAAGCACATGAAGACAAGATAAGAAGCAATGGATAGAAATGAATCAAGGAGAGAACCAACCCAGAAATAAGAATTTTCCTGACCATTAGAACAAGTACTTGGTGGAATGCCTTGCCTCCAGAAGTTTTTAAGAAGAGATTGGACAACCATTTATCTGAAATTATATAAGGTTTCCTGTTTGAGCAGGGGGCTGGACTAGAAGAACTCCAAGGTCCCTTCCAACTCTGTTATTCTGTTAAATCACTCAAAAAAAGAGTCTAACTTTAAAAGTGCTAGGGCAGTGATGGTTAACCTTTTTTGGTTCGTGTGCCAAAAGCTGGATGAACGCAGGGGGGTCGTACATGGATGTGCCACACCCATAATGCTATGTGCTGACCCCCTGCTTTTTGCACACTTTTTCCACCCTCCCCGGCTCCAGAGGTTTTCTAGGAGCCTGGGGAGAGTGAAAACAGCCTCCCACCTCCAGAGGCTTCAGGAGCTTCCCTAGAGCCTCCAGAGGGTGAAAAACTGCCTCAAAAGAAGGCCTAAATCAGCTGGCCAGCGCACACATGCGCACTGGAGCTGATAGGGCAACACCTTGTGTGCCCTAAGAAATGGCTCCGCATGCCACCTGTGGCACCCGTGCCATAGGTTCACCATCACTGTGCTAGAGCCTAATAGAGTCAGAACTACAGGAACATGGTATCTTATAGATGTTCTTAAATGGGAACCTGTTGCTAATCTGACATGCTGAGAATCCTCAAAGCCTGAGTCTAGCATATCTGGAGAGAACTATTAGAGATGCTTTAGAAAATTTATCTGTGATTTAGCACTACGTATAGAACAACAACTACACCAGCTAAAATATAGCTCCTTATTTATAGGACTTTTCAGTGAAACCATTTATTTGCCCAAAGTATTTTTGAAAAAACAGTTATAACTTACCATTTAATATGACAAGAAGTTTTTGTTTGTTTTAAAAAACACTTCTGTGATATTTAGTACTGGAGTTGACAGCTTTTTCAGATTTGAGATTTGATTTGGACTGATAGCAATATGGTTAAGCATTGCAATGTGAGGAACAAACTTCAGATTAAAGATGCAAAAAACGGTTGTTTCATTTCATCTGTCTTACTTTTTTTTCTGTTTTCAGTGTCACTGTTGCAAAGTGGAAAGGCTAGAAAGTACCCAAAAACGCACAAGAAAAAAATGTTTCATATTAGGAGTATAATGTACTAGCTGGATACCCGTGCTTCGTGATGAAACTATGTGATCAAGCAATGCAGGAAAAATCTGGTATGAGAAATACTAATGATCTAATGGTTATTTCAAAAAATCCTTTCTTAGTGAGCACCTAGAAGCCAAGAGGAGCATACATGCCAAATTTTTGTGGGCTTTGCGGTTCTGGAGATTTCATGATGAGTGAGTGGTACTTGGCTTTTATTTTTATAGATTTATGTCTAGATTTCTACCCTATCATTTGAATGCTGGCAGATCCCTCCAAGTAGTTATTACTAGTGCTGATGTGTGGGTTTATGTGATGAAAGTTCATTTCGGTGCATTACATTTAATTAGTTATTAGTAAGAGCTTTTCTAATCCTTGATTACCCGAATGGTTCATCCTGTCACATATATTGCCTTAACTGTGGTGAAGAAATGGCCTTGTGTGTGACAACCTACAGAAGGTAGGTTAGATGTACTAATATGATACAGTCTGTGACCGTGGATTTACAAAATACTGAATTGTAAAAAGCCAGTCACCTGTTAGCCTACTGTCTTCTATAAATTAAGCATAAGAAGATGGTTTATAGAGATATGCAATATGGCCACATTTTACCTTGATAAGAGATACCAGGGGCCAGCATTCTTAGCTTCAGTTGGGAGATGTGATTCTGCTAATTGAAATGTTTCATGTTGCCCAGAAGGAAAAAAAAAACTTCCATTAGCAGTTTCAATAGCTGGAGAAAGCTTCTGTCTCAGGTAGATACTTCTCTGCTATTAGAAATTTTAAAAAACAAGGAATTGCTTCACTAAACTACTTCAGAAGGGACCATCCAATAGATTTTTTTGTAAAAATTGAAAACGCTCCTTAGGGTTGCACATAGATTTATTAATTTATGGGGCAGTGTGTGCTATCAGAAACCTAAAGATTCAAGGAGCAATCCATAGTCAAATGATTCCCAGTGGTGTTAGGTGAATACAATATATGGATCAAAAGCTGTGAATTCTTTTAAGATAGGATCCTTGGCTTTTACAGCTGACTCTTGAGGCAGCTGAATGCTTTCTAGTATGTTTCTAAAGGAGTTTCTGTTTCAGGAGGAACCTGTCCCAAATACTGCAATCCTACTATTCCCCTACTATTCTACTACTGCAACATGCTTTCTGACCTACCCATGGCAGCTGTTCTCACTTGGCTGCTTATTACTTTTGAATAGAGAAATATTTTACAAGGGTTGTCATGAAACAAGTTTTACCGCTTCAGCCTGCAGGCAGCTTTGTATTTTGTTTTGATATGAAATCCCTTGGTGTGCCAGGAATTTACCTTGGTTAACTTTTAAAAAGTAGTTTGAGAAGCAGAGCCTGTCCTGCCAGAGCAAAGGCAAAAGGTGATGAACTGCAACCCCATCCGTGTTTACTAGGAATTTAGGAAGGCTTACCGTATTTTCTATTATGCGTGTTTTTATGAATGCATAGATTTCCCGGCTTCTCGATGCTCATTCATGAAGCCACTGGCTCATTTATGGAGGTGGTGTAAGCTTTAAGGAGATATAACCAGAGCTATTACAAAATTAGAACTAAAATGGAGGCACAGGAAAACCCAAATCAGAACTATCACTAAAAATAAAGAAACCTTTGCAATCCATAATATAGACAAAAAGCTTCAAAAGAAAAAAAAACTTGTATAAAAAGGACAGAGATACCTGTAGAATTTGTCTGAAGACCCAGGAATGTTTGAGCTATGTCTCTCACATGCTGCTTTCTTTTCCTTTTTCCAATTAAAGATCCTTACTTTCAGCCAGCTGGCTTCGGCGTAATTTTTCTTCTCGCATTGGTGGCGGCTCCCAGCCGGGAAACAAACCAGGAAATTCCTTTCATCAGAGGGAAGCCTGTTTTTCCCTAATCTGACTTTACCACCTCACCCTATAGTACCGGAGCAGAAGTGGGCATCACCTAATGTAGCAACTGGTTCGCACAGCACAGGAAATGTGGGCACGTACATGTGCATGGCTCCAAAAACACGGTGATATAGGACAAAATAGCACCGGGGTGGGTGGGTGGCCACCCGCCAATCAGAACTACCAGTTCGCCTGAACCAGTCCAAACTAGCAGAACCCACCACTGTACAGGAGTTTCAAACTCACATCATCACGGTGGTGTCGCATGATGGATTGGGACTTTTCTCCCCTTCGCTAAACCAGACGTCGGTATGGCCAATGGGGCGCAAGTTTGACAGCCCTGCTATTGTACTTGTGATTTATGAAAAGGTTACCAATGTAAGATTGTGGATAGATGGTTATAATTAAACACGGTCATCTGATTTTTGTGTGAAACTTTACATAGTCATATACAATATATATATGCATCTATATCTTTTTATTCCTTATATGAATATATGTTGAAAAAGGATAAAAAAACAAATCAACAGAAATTATGCAAATTATATGAATCCAATATATCACATTTCTGTAACTATGGCTTCAGTTACTTTTCTCCTTAATTTTAAAAAATCCAAGCAATATAATACCCATGACTTGACCATAAACATAAATATATAAACATACAATATATAGATACACAAATTTGGGATCCATGGGAATTCAGAGGTAGAGGATCCATACTAGGAGTACATACAAAATCTGTTGTGAGATTCAGCTTTTAGTTGCCTCCCAACCATATGAAATTTTCTATGCAATGGCTTTTCTTAACTGTATTTATTCAAAATTGGCCCAAATCAATAAGAATTCAGCACAGGGTTGCAAAATCGTATGCCAGCAAAAAAGCCAAATGGAATCTAATATATCTTATTTAGATTGTGTTCTTTAAAGATGAATGATAAAATATTAAAAACTGGAAAATTACCGAAATAGGTAAAACGAATGTGAAACCTGCCCCCATTCTTAGGCTTAAATGTTGCAATTGAAGAGAAGAGCTATTTTAGAAATGCTTTGGATTTCCTCTGTATACTCAGAATTTGAGTATAACCCGTGGACTTCTTAATGCCAGGATTCTGCAATTTAAAAAGCAAGACCGCAGTATACAGGCTATCTTCTCTTTCCCTCTGACAAAATTATAGCTCTCTGCCATATGTTTGGGTCTAAGAGACTGTCCTTCAGGTCAAAGAAACTTGAGTTCCAGGCATGTTTGAACCTCAGGACCTCTCTTTTAGAAATAAATCCTTCTTTGAAGCAGAAGATGAATAGGATTAAGCAAAGACAAATTCCTCTCTATTTTTTTTCTTTTTACAATCTGCTGTATTTTGTTTCTCCCCAGATGCCTCTGTGGGGTGCATCCTTACTAATAAGTTTTATTAAAATAATTATCTCCTTACTGAAGTGATTACCACTGTCTTGGTTGTAACATGCAAGCACCAAGCAAGCAAGTAAGCAAGCACACATACACACATACACATCATCAAACTGCATTCTTGTTGCTGAATTGGGTGGTTGCTACATCCACTTGCTTGACAATTGTATTAAACTAAAAAGGATGCTGTTATCCTTTCTAAAATTGTTGTCAGTCATTCCTTTGAAATGTATTGCTCTGAGCACAATCCTACATGTTTACCCAGAAATGAATTCTATTGTGTCATTTTTGCTCCCAACCTAGATAAGTGACTGGAGAAGCCTTACAATTGCTAGTAAAATATGACCTCATTTAGAAAATAGATTAAAATTACCACTGGCCATAAAGCTGAGAAGAGAATGTGAGAGCAAATCCTTAAAAATGTGCTTTGGGTGACCCTGAAATAAAGAACAGCATCTTGATGATTTGTTTATTACATAAAGTTAACTTATACCTGGCCATTTTAGCTTATTACTACTAATATTAGATCTCCTTTAAGTATTAATAATCTCAGGAGGGGAAAAAATTCAATTTAATGTAAATGATGCAGGTCACCTCGGAAGCATTCATGAGCAATTTATCTTTTACATCTGAACGTTCAGCCAGCAGGGGTTTTCGTTGCATAATGTGGGGGTGGGGGGGTGGGATTGAAATTCTACCCGATAGTCACAATTCCTATTTTTCTTTTTTCCCCCCCTTCATAGCCACAGTATCATTTTCTTTCCACAAAGCATCTCTTCTCTTTGAGAAAATTCACATGAAAGCATCCAGAGAATTGGGGTTTGATTCATCCAGAGAATTCAGCAATTTAATCAAGATGAAATAAGTGTTCCAAAATTATCATACAAACCTATGTCCATCCAGCATCATGATGCATATACAGAAAGAGTGGAGTTTCCATTATAATGGCATATTTATTTTGAAATTTGCCATTTGTGCCCCAATGCCTGTTATAACATCCCTTTCAGTGGCACAGAGAGACCCTGGAACCTGCTTCTAAATGCCAATAACCTCATGATACTGCCTTTGTCTTAATTCCAGCCCAGAGCAGAGTCATCTTACTGTTTCAGTTTCAAGTAATATTTTTTTCTTTTCTCCCCAAACTGGTATTTCTATTGGCCACTTTAAGGCTCACCATGTTCCTTTCTGGTGTTTTGGGCACTGCTCTCTAGTAACATTTTAACTTGGTTGAAGCATGACTCCTCTACTAACATGTAGCAACTCTGCTTAGCTTCTGAGTTGGCCAAAACTAAAGGTACACTCCACTGAGTCTATAGAAATGTATCTATATCTAATAAAGATTAAAGCAACAAAAGCCAAACTTCTGATCCTTTAATGGGATATTTCTAACTGGTCAAAATAGTGACACTTGTTATTCTTCCACAACTTCCCATTTTTGCTCTACTACAACTAGAAGCATAATTTATATTTTTATATAATTTATATAATTATATAAATAATATATAACATAAATTTATAATATATAAATTTATTATAATATATATTATAAAATAATACCATATGTAATTTTATAATTATGATAATTTGATATTATTCAGGTATGTTGGACTACATCATTATTCATTGTTCCCAAACAGAATGAGTGTTACATCCCTACAGATTTGGAGGACATAATGTGATACAAGTTAAAATATTCCAGCAATGCTTCAAAATAATACCAGACAAGCATCCTCCACAATATAGAATAGAATATAGAATAACAGAATTGGAAGAGACCTTGGAGGTCTTCTAGTCCTACCCCCTGCTTAGGCAGGAAACCCTACACCACTTCAAACAAATGTTTATCCAATATCTTATTAAAAACTTCCAGTGTTGGAGCATTCACAACTTCTGCAGGCAAGCTGTTCCACTGATCAATTGTTCTAACTGTCAGGAAATTTCTCCTTAGTTCTAGATTGGTTCTCTCCTTGATTAGTTTCGATCCATTTCTTCTTGTCCTACCCTCAGGTGCCTTGGAGAAAGCCTGACTCTCTCTTCTCTATCAGCTCAAATAAATTGATCCCAAGGGAAAAATCAAATGGATTACATTGGTGGTATAGGCTTTCCTGTGTCTATGGAAATCTAGCTGAGTACAGCTGCATGTTAGGAAGCACTTCCTAAGCAGAGCAGTTTGATAATGGAACTAATGCTTAAGGAAGAAGCAATATTTCTCCAATCTATTTGGAGAGCCAGTTTGATGTAATAGTTAAGGCATTGGGTTAGAAACTGGGAGATATGGTCCAAAGCCATATGGGTGACCTTGGACCAATCACTCTCTCTCAACCCTAAAAAGGGGGCAATGACAAACCATTTTCAAAAACCATGCAAAGAAAAACTCAAGGTCTGGTTCAGTCGGTTGCTAGAAGTCAAAACTGATTCAAATGCAAAGAAAACAAAATAATTATTTCTTGGATATGTTCAAATAAAAGCTAGCCTGACTTCTTTTAGGTTTGTACTCACTTGAAATCCTGCATGGGATTCAATTTTCTCTAAACCTGTTGCAATAGTCTCTATGCCTATTGCAAGCCCTGTGTTTCTATACCAGGGGTCTCCAACCTTTGCAACTTTAAGTCTGAAGGACTTCAGCTCCCTTTGCTGGCTGGAGAATTCTGGGAGCTGAAGTCCTT
>JAPKID020006997.1:0-10430 GCA_026931265.2 Tropidonophis doriae | reverse complement strand
GCCCCATGATTATTTAATTAAGTTTTTAGGAATGTTATTTATTGTATTGTTTGTATTTTAAAATGCCTGTGAACCGCGGGGAGAGGGGGCGGTCTATAAATCTCAAAAATATAAATATAAATATAAATGTCTATACTTGTGATGAAGATTGAAATTCACTTTTTATGTGTATATTTTCATGTTCTTCATTATATTCCTTCCTTCCTTCTTTCTTTCTATTTCTTTTTCTAAGTTTATTTGTATTAGTTTCTACTAGTGTAAACCAACATTCATAATACAAATTCTATTAAAAAAACAAGAAACTTGGATCAGAATTGATTTTGGCTTAAAAGACAAATTTCCAAATTCAGAAATTTGTATGATGCCTTAGATCATGCAGTATTAAAATCAACAAGAGGTATTTTCTATTGATTTTCATCAACTGCTGTTAAATTGTTTTCAAAATGATGAAAAGGTCTGTACAAATACCTGATTATGCATTGATCTAGTGCCAATATGATGAATCTGGGTGCTGGCTATTTCTTCTAAGGTCAAAAATATCAAGCTATGAAAACATGCATCAATTACAATCTCTTCCCTTATTATTTGCAGTAATGAATACTGTCACTATGGCCACAACTCATTATTTTTAATTTCAAAGCACTGAACTATTGGAAATTCTTCTAATAAGATTATAATTAGACCACACTGCAGTTTGCTTAGGTTTACTCTTCCAATTCTAGGTGTATGTAGTTAACATGTTGCAATGAATTTCCTGCTTTTTATTTTCATAATAATAATAATTTATTAACTGTACATGCCAAATATTTAAAAACAAAGAATAGAAAAACCTCTACAAAATAGCACAAGACAGAACAAGAATGGCAAAGAAAATAACCTTAAAAGGGAACAGAAAGCAATAAAAGGGCATTAGTCATCCTCATCAAAGACTTGGGCAAAAAGCCAGGTTTTTAAGGTCCTTCAAAACACCATCAGGGTGGCAGCCATTAAAATCTCAGGGGAAGCTCATTCCAGAGGACAGGCATTAACACAGAGAAGGCATGCTTCTGGGGCCCCAATAGGTGGCTGTGTTTAATTGCGCCAACTCTGCCAGATTGAAACAACAGGGCATATACTAGGAGTAAAAAGGATACAAGTTTTATTATCTTTTAGGGTGGGAGCTACAGATTAGTCAATATGAAGACTCAGCTGAAGTTACCAAAAGTTATTGCATTTCAAAACAACCACCTCCATGTTCACATTATTTTAGTAAATAATTAGAAGTTTTCCATTCATGTAAAAGCTCTATAGAACTGAATAAGGCAACAAACAACAGGCTTGTTTCATTGGCTATAAAAAAAAATTCTGTTCCTGAACATGAAACAAATTCCTGCTCAGCTGCTATAAAGTATTGTTGGGTTGATGTAAGACAAGAGTTTTGGTTTACAATAGATCTTATTGAGCTTGAGCTTGATAATTCTCCCTCAAGAATGACATAAAATTTATCCATTGCAAATGGTGTTAACATCTGATTCTCAGGAAGCAGAACAGTACAGCTTTCTGCAAAGATAGAAGAAATTTCGTTAAACCTGGCTTTTAGTATTTTATTAATCCTCTTTTTCTTTTAAAATCATTACTAATTTTGAAACTATGTTATATTGTTGATACATTTTTCATTGATTAATTTGATATGATAAAAAATTAAAATCAGAAAATAGTTTCCTACAATAAGAAAGCACTCTTAACTTCAGATTTCAATTTTAACATCCTAACACGGTAGGCTAACCTGGAGAACTCCCTCCCCCCATATTTAAAACAATCCCTACCTTTCTAGTTTCTCAATTACTTTTGCAAAGAAGCAAAGAAGTTTTCAAAGAATGTTAAATAGCAGTTCTTCAAGTTAATCACCTTTCTGGAGCCATGGAACATATTTTTTTCCTAATTCGGGTGTTGGGGATTTCTCCTCAGCCAGTTATCTATGTATGTTTCTCAAAACATCAGAAAACTAGCTAGAAAATATTTCTTTCTCTACACAGACAGGGCCTATGTGGAAACTTTAAATTTCAAATTGATTTGGTGCTTTTATTTTTTTGTTTTGTTGGTTTTATCCCTGCTTTGCTCCTGAAAGACTAAAGCTAACGAACCTGGAGAGCATAAGAGCCAGTTCACTGTTAAAAGCAAAGAGCCTGACGCCAGCTCAGGTCATTTTCAACACAAAGGATTGGTGGGAACCTAATCTCCCATCCAAGATGAATTGACTTCTAGCCTTTGGCAGGAGACAGTCCTGCAAGTGTTTGAACCTGCATTTTACTAAAAAAAAAAAAAAAAGTTATTGCATTTGATATATAGCAGTTGCTACGATTATTTTGTAACAGTTTTATTATTTTTTTCTGCAATAAATGTTTACATTGGAAGTTCTTACATCTTTGAACTCCTTTTATCTGTCTGCAGTTCAGCTTGTTGGGAGAACCTTATAACCCCTCTGGCCAACTTTAATCAAGCCTACTAGTTTTACAATTAACTCAGTTAAATGACACAATTTAATGCTTACAATTTGGAGCAAAAAGCTTCTGATTCCTTATTCTTTCATCAGAAGGATGACAGTGGAAGCACAGAAGCTTGCTACAACTTATTGTCATTTAGAGCAGGGGTCTCCAACCTTTGCAACTTTAAGTCTAAAGGACTTTATCTCCCAGAATTCTCCAGCCAGCAAGGCTGGCTGGAGAAGTCTGGGAGCTGAAGTCCTTCAGACTTAAAGTTGCAAAGGTTGGGGACCCCTGATTTAGAGGAAAGGAAACCTGGCCACACTTTACAACTACATCACCTAGCAATAGAATTCTGGTTCCAATTCTGGTCATCAACTAAGGACTACCTGCAGTTGGTTCTAAAGGAAATCAACCCTGACTGTTGTTTGGAAGGACAGATCCTGAAGCTGAAGCTCAAATATTTTGCCCACCTAATGAGAAGAGAGGACTCACTGGAGAAGATCCTAAGGTTGGGAAAGATTGAAGACAAAAAGAAAAGGGGATGGCAGAGGATGTGATGAGGCAATAAACATGAATTTGGGCAAACTGTACAAGAAAATGGAGGACAGGAGAGAGTGGCATGCTATGGTCCAAGGGGTTGCAAAAAGTCAGACATGACTTAGCAACTGAACACCACCTGTAGTTAAGTCTTCTTGATATGTGTCTTTTGCAGGTAAAGTAAATGGAAAAAATGTTAATGTAAAATTTGGTGATTAGTCCTGGAAATGACATGGAGGGATTAGTGATTAGTCCTGGAAATGACATGGAGGGATGCCTAGATGGTATTTAGGACAAAACCAGCTCCTTACAATAACAACTATATCCAGAAGGTTGGGTCCTTTTTGGGTCCTTTTTTAGGAGAAGGGCGGGATACAAATAAACTTGAACTGAACTGAACAGATGATTAAAAATAAGAAAAGACTGAGCGCTTTATATTTCTCTGGAAGAGACACAGAATAGTGCTGGTCCACATTGGCACACACCATTCACCTCTGTTGTTTTCCATATACTAATACACAGAAAATGAGCAATAAAACAATACAGGAAGACAAATATTATTTTAGGTATATTTAATAGATATAAAATAATTAATGGAATTGCTTCTGTGATTGTAATGCAGCAACTAAAGGATAACATTTGTTTACAAAATGAGAAGCAATATAAAGGGATACAGATGTATCTTACAAATTTAAAAAAATATCCACATCTACTAAGAAATTCAAATTAATGAATGTCCTTTTTCACCCTCCCAATTATGGGGATGCTATGGATAATGTTTTCCAAAACCATATTACAGATTTTTGAAAGAGACATGATGTAGTTGAGAACTATAATTACTGCAGCATCTTTCAGGAGATGAATTTGTACCAAATATGCTTATTTCAAAGCCTTCTTTCTTGTCTTTGGATGATGAAAGGACACATGTATCAACTAGCCTTGACTTAGTCAAAGAATTGAAAATCTTCTAGAAAAAATGTCCCAATGTTTGACTTTAAAGGAAATTAAGATCAGAATAATAAAGCAAACTTGGGGCTTTTAAGAAGTGGATTTTAATAAATGTAATAAATAATAAATTTAAAGTTATGAGAATGAGGAAAAAAATTCAAGATGGTTCAGAGATCCTGAAAAAAACCTAGTAATAACTCTTTTTGTTATAAGCATGTTGTGTGTGGTATGCATAAAAAAGCAGGTGGAGCTGTGTTTAAGAGAACAACAGAGTTGGAAGAGACCACTGTGTCACATTGATGTCATGTGGCTTATTGTGACATTTTTTTGCCTTCGCGGAGATGGGAGGCATGGCCTACATGCAATGCATCTGGCTCATGGGCCGCCAGTTTGACAACCCTGTATCTAATCCAATCCCCTGCTCAGTAAGGAAATGCTATAGCATTTCAGACAAATCTGTTGTCCAATCTCTTCTTTAAAACTTCCAGTGTTGGATCACCTTCAACTTCTGGAGGCAAGTTGTTCCACTGATTAATTGTTCTCCTTAGTTCTATGTTGGATCTTTCCTTGATTAGTTTCCATCCATTGCTTCTTATCCTGCCTCTTCAACTGCTTTGGAGAATAGGTTGATCTCTTCTTTGTGGCAGTCCCGTAGATATTGGAACACTACTATTAGGCCACCCCTAGTCCTTCTTTTCATTAAACTTGACATATCCAATTCCTGTAACTGTTCTTCATGTTTTAGGCGCTAGCCCTCTAATAATCTTTGCTGTTTTTCTCTGCACTCTTTCTACATTCGCAACATATTTTTTATTTGCATCATTGTTATTACAATCCTGCATACATTTCTAATGGGGAAAAACCCAAACTGCAAAATCAAGCCTGTGGTATACAAAAAGTTTAGTGAATGCAAAAAAAATGGTGCTTGCATGTGTGTTTCTGTATGTATGATAAATACAGGACATGGAAAGAGACTAGGTGACTAAAGAAGTATATGCAGAGAAAGAAACTATCTCAAGAAGCCTAAGGTTCCTTGTTGATCTCATGGTTATCCAGTTCCTCTAGTAGCTGTTGTTTACTTAATAACACCTGTCATTAAAAGCTTTCATACAATCCTTTAATTTAACCAAATGATCCTAGAAGTGAAAAACAGTCATGAAAGTTATTCTTTCCAGTCTTCCGCGTGATAATAACAAAACTGCATGTAACAGCCTAATTCATCTTGCTCTGCAAGATTGTAAAGTAAATATGTTCATTTTTGCTTTTTGGCTTTGCTTCCATCAACTCATAAGTGAGAAAGAACAATCTCATAGTGTTGACAGCCATCTGAAAACTACTGTGAAATGTAGAGCCAATCTTTAAAAATAACCATCAAACATAGTCTTTTCCCACTTGCCTTCCTTTTTAAAGCAGAAAACGGGAAAAGCCCAATTTCTTTTTAGTTTGTTTACTCCTGCATCCCTGCAGTCACATGATCAAAATTTGGGTACTGGGCAACTGCCTTGTATTTATGAAGATTGCGGCAGCCTTGGGTCATATGATAGTTATTTGTGGCCTTCACATGAGCCACAAGGGAGTTTTTAATAAGCAAAATAAATAGGGGAAGCCATATTCTCTTAACAATCACAAAAGTAAAATTGGGTGTGACACACTTAATGACTGTATTGCTTTGTGACAGCAGTTTTGCTCCCAACTGTGGTTGTAAATTGAGGACCACCTGAATGTACTATTTTTACTGGCAGAGCCAGTAGAAATGCCATTTGGTATAGCCCTTGAACTGTGCCTCAACCAGCCCTATAAACACTCTCCATAGCTCTTCTATATTATATTATTCTAACCAGAATATTTTCGCTTATTTAGCTAACCATAACTAAAACAAGCCTCATTTAATGACAACTCCTCATCTTCATCCTCATCCTCGACATCCAGCCTTTTTGTCCACAGAAAAGCCAGGATAAAAAGCTAAATAGATAAGGAGAGTTTTTGTCTTAAGTTTTATTTATCCAGATCTATGGAATTTTCCTTAAAAAGTCAAGAGTAATTTATGAAACACAGAACACATAGCCAATTTCTGAAATTTACTTTCACTATCAATTTTCATTTGTATAATCTTGAACTATTTTTTCTGTTGGTTTTGGTTTACACATTTAAATTACATATCAAATTTTACTAAACACTTAGGAAGTAAAGCATAAGCATTTCATGCTGGCAAAATTGTCAAAAGAAATAAATATAAACAGGAAAGTAACATACTTTGGAATGCATTTATTGAGGGTGAAGTTGGACTTACAAAGTAAACTAGAACAGTGGAAAATATAAAAGGCAAATTGTCATTGAGACTGGATTCCCATCCTAAGAATTTTATCATAAGCTGCTGCAATTATCTACAAACCCAGCCTAACTCTATGCCCTCATTTTCTATTCTACTAATACCATATCTAGACTTCAAAACATCAGATGATCAATGAATGGCAGCATAATGGAACAGATGGGCTAATTCTTTGCTGCCATGTAGTAGTTACCTATACTTTTTACCACTTAGATATCAGGACAGTGGTCTCCTATCGTTTCAGCTCAGTGGACCGGTAGAGGCAATAATGGGGGGAGGGAGGGGGGAAGGGGTGGTTTCACATATGTACTACTTTCACAAATGCAGCTTTGTGCACATATTTGTGTGCATGCTTGCCCACCACTTCCATTGCCTGGTTCTGAACATGCTGCGGCCTGATGCCATGGACTGGGAGTTGGGGACCCCTGCATAACATGTATAAGCAAGATTGAGCCCACAAAGGTACCAATCTGCTATAAAAATAAGTACTCACTGGGGCTAGGCTAATACTCAAATGCTGTCTATTAGTTCCAATATAATCCTTCAAGTATAATTTTTGATACTTGCAATGCTCGCAGATGCCTTTTTTCCCCCTCTAGCTGAGGCAAAGGCTTCCTTCATATTTATGTTTATCTCATTTTGTGAACAGTCTCACCGTATTTTAAGTATCCATACAACTAATGATTTGCAAATTTGTAACAGTTTTATCATTTGTACAAATGAATACAATGCAGCACATAAGTATAAGAAGTCCCCTGGGATGCAAATAAAAGAAGAAGTACTTTATAGTCTTTTAAAAAATAGGACATAACAGGTACTCTCAGCTATGCAGCAGAAAATAGAGCAAGATCTGTTTTGGTCTACAGAATCTTCTAATGGTTATGTAATCAAATCTTTCAGCCTGAACTTACTATATTAACACACAAAGAGGTCTTTCATTAGCTGCTTTCTTTATGAAAAAGGTCAGTGGAGAGTAAATGATAAGTTACCCTTCAAAAGCCAGAATTACTAATGAAACTAGTTAGAGACTCCCTTTGCATTCTCTGTTGCTTCAATTTTCTTGGTGCATTTTTACATTTGGATGTGCAAATGATAACCACCAGTCAATTAGAAAGAAATAGGGTTGAAAGTGAGACTATCGTGAAAGACTATCAAGAAGTATAAGATCAGCTACAATTTCTACAGAAACTGATTTCACAAGAATGGGAATGGAAATCTTAACACTGATTTGCTTTGTTCTGTGATCAAATAAAAAATAATAGATGGATAAAAAAAATTGAATGAATGGGAAAAAGAGTTTTCATCCTATTCTCTTGTCTTGAGCTACGTCTACTGATTAAGAAACATAAATGTCCCTTTGGATCAAGAACAAGAGATAAACCCAGAATTTCAATTCATATTTCATGTTAGAGATTCTGTTCAGCAACTCTTTCTTTTCTGAAGTGGATATATTCCAGAGGTAGTATACCATAAATTCAACATCTTCAACAAGCAAGATTTTAATCTGCTGGTGGAGAATGAGATTATCTAAGGGTTTTTATCATCTGAAGAAAGTTAAGGTTTATAATAGGCATGCTACTACTTTTTCATTGAATAGTCTTTAGAAATAATTGTTGGATTAGAAGAGTTTATATGTGTGTGGATCAGTGGTGGGTTTCAGATCCCATTGCAACTGTCTACCACATGCATCCTACCCTCCAGCGATGCCTCTGCGAGTCTCCGTGACACTCCAGCTGCTCAGGGGAGCGTCATGCAGGTGCCATACGCACCATGCACATAAGCACCGAAGAGTTCAAATACAGGTAAGGACGACGGGAGGGTGGGTGGACCCTCTAGAGCACTGTACCGGAATGGTACCCGGTGCTCCAGGCAGGCACCGGTATGCCCATACCTGGGCGAACCTCCTGCATCCCACTGGTGTGGATATACTGATGCAAATTTGGTGCAGTTATTAGAGTGGAGCTAGAAAAGCTCAAACTCTACAATCCAGTTTGTTGTAAACCTCAGCCTGTTAGTATTTACT
Source organism: Tropidonophis doriae (assembly GCA_026931265.2). Lineage (NCBI taxonomy): Eukaryota > Metazoa > Chordata > Lepidosauria > Squamata > Natricidae > Tropidonophis > Tropidonophis doriae. Next base: position 2,128 of record JAPKID020006997.1, on the reverse strand, counting down.
GTATGTAGTCAGTAAAATGGTTGATGTGAAGATAATGCAAGGAGGCTGGAATCATGAACTAAGTGCAATTAAAGCATTGATAAGGGTAAATTTAATAGTACAACATGAAAGACGCTATCAGATACAAATCCAGTCATTAATGGCAATTTTATGAAGCATGTGCTCTTTCTTTCTTTTTTTAAAGCAATTTTTATTGATTTTACAAATTATAAAAAGGGAAAAGGGTATGTAGGGTTTACAGAAAATATTTTAGAACTTTCATGTCAGGGATGGTGATTGCGTCCGGGTCTTCATACAAAATATAGTTAAGTAAATGGTGGTAAGAGATACATATATATCACATTTTAAAGTTCATACATTCAATCTTTGTTTTGTATTAACATCCGTTTCAGGAATTACAGTAATTCAAAATAAACTTATTTTTGAGATCTGAGTCTCTTTGCTATTGTGTCTTCTTCCTGCCTCCCCCCCTTGGGCGGGGCCATGGCTCCTTCCGTTCCCTCTTCTTCATCTCCGAGGATTGAGGAATGCTTTTTGAGAAAGGCCTCCACCTCTCTTACTGTTTTAATTCTAATTCTATCTCCATCCCAGAATACCAACATTCGTTCAGGTATTAACCATTTGAACCATATTCTGTTTTTATATAATTTTTTGGACAGGAAGGAATACTTCCTTCTTGTCCCTCTAATCTTTTTCGGAATTTGCTTCAATATGGGAATGTCTTTTTGTTGGTACTTCAAAGGCCCCTCTCGCTGTGCCCTCAATATCTCATCCCATGTGGACCTTCTTAAGAATTTAATATGAATCTCTTTCGTTTTTCATGGATCGTGAGGTGGTGGCATTTTTCAGGGAACAACTCATAGTTTGAGCCCCAACCCCTTTTCTTAAGTGCAAGTGCATGCATTCTGCTCCATAACTCATCCCACTATTTATCAGGTGGAATGTCTCAAATACACAAGAGCTGATGCCAATAATACATTCCCTTCTTATTTTGTCTGGTCTTGTGCTTTTCACATCCTAGCAAGATCTTAGACAGCAATCCCCTTTATGCTTTGGCAGCAGTTTTCCATAGGTCTGTTAATAATCACACATCTCTACAAATAACTTTTCCCTAACAAAAATAATTAAACAGCTGAACACTGAAAAGATCCAGAACAAGGATATAAAACAGTGTTCTCCAGTTTATCTTAATAAGCTGAGCTTCAGAAGAGTTTTATAAGCATCTAATAATGTTAGATATATAGTTACATCCAGTAATTCAGAAGGGGATGAGTAGCTGGAAACTGGCTGATAGGAACTCAAATCTTTATCTCATCACCTCATTCCTTGGATAGTATGATGGTTTACTTGGATAGTTTACCATCACTTGGATAGTATGATGGTTTACATACGCACAGTGGTGTGTATGTACACAGGGACACAGTGGCTCAGTGGCTATGATGCTGAGCTTGTTGATCAGAAAGATCAGTGGTTCGGCAGTTCAAATCTCTAGTGCCGCATAACAAAGTGAGCTCCTGTTACTTGTCCCAGCTTCTGCCAACCTAGCAGTTCGAAAGCATGTAAAAGTGTAAGTAGAAAAATAGGAACTGCCTTTGGTGGGAAGATAACAGCGTTCTGTGTGCCTTCAGCATTTAGTCATGCTGGCCATATGACCACGGAGATGTCTTCAGACAACTCTGGTTCTTTGGCTTTGAAAGAAATGAGCACCGCCCCCAAGAATTGGGAATGACAAGCACATATGTGTGAGGGAAATCTTTACCTTTACTTATGATGGTTTACATACATACAGCGGAGTAAATTTTAGTTGTCAGCTCTCAGACAAAGGTCCTAAATGTAAAATGCAAACATTTCCAGATATATAGCAAAGCATCAATCAAATTACTTATGATTCCATGTAACAGCGCTTAGAATCTAGGACCGTGAGGGCAAACCTATGGCACGCGTGACACAGGTAGCACGTGGAACCATTTGTCAGGGCACGCGAGGTGCTGCCCTGTTAGCTGGCCAGAGTGCATGCGCACGCTGGGCAACTGAATGCGCACGCTGGGCAGCTGAATTTGTCCCTTTTTGAAGCCATTTTTCACCCTCCCCAGGCTCCAGAGGCTTTATAGGAGCCTGGGACGGGCGA
>JAPKID020006996.1:0-10431 GCA_026931265.2 Tropidonophis doriae | reverse complement strand
AGTAGGTGTGAGCTTAAATGGACTCCAGAGGATGGTAGAGGACAGGAAGGCCTGGAGGAATGTTGTCCATGGGGTCATAATGGGTCGGACACGACTTCACAACTAACAACAACAAAAACAAAAACAACAAAATCTGTAAATGGAAAATGAGTAAGGGAATCAAGTCAGCACAATAACTAAGTTCTGAGGAACTGAGGAACATACAGATGTCTGTGTGCAGTGTGTGTGTGTGTGTGTGTGTGTGTGTATGTGTGTGTTGTGTAGGGGATAAAGGGGTAAACAGGTGTGAATGTAGTCCAGGCCTGTATTTCTCTCTGGAATCCCTCTTTGGTGTTTTTAAACGACTTCAGTAAAAGGGAACTGAGCAGATGTACTTTGTATAATTGGAAGCTATCAGATAATGACACCATAGTATGGTCCCTAATTTAGCTGTCCACATTACAGCATACTTAGCAAAATGATTGATCTCTGTAACAAAGGAGGTTCTAAGTGGCAAGAGATCTGCTATGGAAAATGGAGGTTTAGGGAAGGAAAACAAACACTTGTAAGTAACAGGAACATTCAAAGAAGAATTCCTGTGCATCAGATTTCATGTCTTTGCAAGGTACAAATTTTAACCCTGAGCTTTAATCACATTAACCTGTTTTTGTACGTAAAGTCTGACAAATGCTGATATAGAAAGATTGCAGCAAACTTTTCCCTTCTACATAATTTAGGGATTTTGTACATTTGTAAATCGTGATTACAATAGTAGTTGTTTAATATAAATTGTCCAAATCCAATTTTCTGAACTGTTAAATATATTAGATGAAGCGATATTTTTCCACTGATGTTTTTAATTATCATTTTCTTGAGACGTCATAACCACTTTTTTTTTCCTGAGAAAATGAGACTTACTTACAATATCAGACAAGTCAGGATTAGGCAACCTGACATCCTCCTAATAGTTTGGACTTTATCTGGTACAGTTAGTACTCAACTTACAACCTCAATTGAGCCCAACATTTCCATTACTAAGCAAGGCAGTTGTTAATTGAGTTGTGTGCCCCATTTTACAACCTTTTACCGCCATAGTCACTAAGTGAATCATGCAGTCATTAAGAGAAATTTGGCTTTCTTTGTTGACTTAGCTGGTTGGAAGTTAGCTTAGGTGGTTATAAATTGGTGATCACATGATCCCAGGACAGTGCATCCCAAATTTTGTTCACATCACCAGGGGGATCATTCAATTTACCTAAGTGTGAAAACTGGTCATAAGTCACTCTTTCAGTGTCATTGTAACGTCGACTAGACATTAACGGAATGGTTGTAAGTCAAGGACTACCTGTATAGATTTTGACCATAATGTATACCCCAAAGGGCATCAGATTGTTCCCCCTGGTTTGGAAATCAAAGAAAATACAAACTCAAAGTAAACCGCTTCAGTTGCAGAAAATACGACTTCAGCAACAGAGTGGTCAATGCCTGGAATGCTCTACCTGACTCCATTGTTACATCCTCAAACTCCCACAGCTTCAACCTCAAACTGTCTACCATGGACCTCACCCCATTCCTAAGAGGTCCGTAAAGGGGGTGTGCATAAGTGCACCCGTGTGCCTTCCATGCCTATCCTACTGTCCCCATTTACTTGCACCCCTTTCCCTTGTTCATGTCCATGTTTATACTTATACGTGTTATCTTGTACATGTTTGACAAACTATATAAAAAATAAAATTAAAAAATGGGATACTGCAATTGATGCAGAAATAGTCAATCACTGCTTTTTCCTCTCTGATTAGTTGCTGTTCATGATTAATATTTCCATCCTCTCACTTAGGTTAATCTAGGTTATATGAAAAATATTGCCAGCTATCAAAAGTAAGCATATAACTTTGTTTCTTCAGGCAGCTTTAGTGTAATGTAAATGTGAAACAGCATGGAACAGAAAATAGAGCTTGATGTTTCAAAGGATAAAACCACAACATGGCAGGTCTATTTGCTGAATAAAAGCAGATCAATATAATTGTCTCCTTTCTCAATTCAAGTGCTCTGACAGAATAACAGAGCCGACAGCATAAATAGTCAACGTAGTTGTCCAGTGTAAGACCAGGCATGTAGCCCATCTTTTTTTCCTGCTTCAATTTGGAAATATCAGGTGATGTAATGCCACTTATTCAAATACTTGTTTAATGAACACTTGTTCATTGGCAAAATGTACAATGGCATTGAACAAGTGGAAGTTATAACTGGTCCTCAAAGCTCAAGCCATTATTGCAGCATTCACACGGTTATGTGATCATGATCTGGACCAGCTTGGCAACCAGCTCACAATTAAGACGTAATGTCTCATATTCATCTGATCACCATTTGCATTGCAACCTTCTCTGTTGGCTTCTCACAAAGTCAATGGGGAGGCTGTGACCTTGCACTTAACAGTGTTGTGGGGTTCATGTAACGGCAAAACTGCATTTGTGGCAGAACTGCTGTTGCTAAGTGATGCGGTCACATGATATGTTTTAGAACTGCATTGCTTATTGATGCAAATCCAGTCCCTCTTAACTTTCTTAACCAAGAACTATTTGTGTGACTTATTCGAAGGGAGAAGAATAAACAACGATACTTCAGAATATTTTTCTAGGTCCAGAGTTTCTAGCAAAAGTCATACGGGAGTTACCACAGTTGGTAACATTGGTAACTATGAAAAATGTGCATCTGCCAACAAGAGGTCTTGCTTTGCAAGAGGCATTGTACTCAGACATAAAAAAAGAATTTATTCCTCTGTATACCAATTCTGATCTCATTACTTAGCGGCTTCCATGCAAATTCAATTTTCATTTCTAAAAACAACACACTCGATGCAATGTTACATTTGACATTTTATGTAATTTATACCTAAATTGTAACGGAAGAATTTTTTTTGAAATTCAAAATGCTTGATATTGCAAAGTTACATGCTCTGATATTTTCAACTAGCTAAAATCACTTTTAAGACCCAACCCAATTTGTTTAGATTGCAATAGGGTACTTATTGTGAAATGTACATTTATTTCTCCATTGCCACTCAGCATAGGATCTAAAGTGAGATCTAGGCTTGATTAATTTGTATGTCTTTTTCCATTTACATTCTGTGTTTCAAATTATCTCACTTGTTTTATTACTAAAACTTTATGAAGCTCAAATAAGCAAGATGCCTAGGATCCACTTTTTTTTTAACCAATATTAGAATATACTGTCTCAACTGGAAGCTCCTCCAAGGATTCAAGAAATGATGTTAAATCAGATGTTTTTCCAACTCTGTAGTCATATGAACAATTTGCTCTTAGCATTTTCTATATCTTAATTAGCTCTAAAATATGGGAAATCTCTAAAGTAAACTTAATTCTTGCAATGTGAGAAAGAGTATCTTTTTACTTCATGTCTTTGGGGACATACCTCTCATAAAGTAACAACCTACTTTCAAAATAGCCGAGGAATAATGTTTTCTGGGTCTAGTTATATGCACACAACTGAATAGTGCAAACAGTGATGAGACAATAGAAAGGCTTCCATTTTCATAACTGAGATTAAGAGCCGTCTGTATTGTAGAATCATCACAGAGGTACTGACATTCAATACATCTCTTGCTGAATTCAAAGGGGAGAAAAGACGACGCCCAGAGTTGTAAAGTAAACTTTATTTTTGACATTATAAGCTGAATCACATGTACAAGATATTGGAATTTTTATTACAGTAATTCAGAATACTCTCACTTCTTTCATGTTTGCCAAGAGACCTAGACAATATACTATAGACATTTGATAACATTTTAGGAATGTCTAGTGTTCTGCAATTTCTCCTTTCAGGAGAGGCATGGGAGTTGTTGATGTATTCAATATTATATGAAATAAAATCAATATAACCATATAAGAAGTATGAAATAAGTATTAGAACAATGTAAGTAAATAGAGGAGGAACAATACTTTAGATGAAACTGCTCACTGGTATGTCCCAGGCCAATGTTCCTGAACCATGACAACTCTAAGAACTATGGACTTCAATTCCCAGAATTCTCTAGTCATTAGAATTTCTGGAATTTGAAATCCATGTAACTTAAAAGGTTGCCACATTGACCTTGGTTATTGTAATACCATACCTTTCAACATCTTGTTCTCCCACTTACCATATACATAGGAAGTATATGAGGCCTGTGGAATGATTGGGACATTCTCCTCATATCTAGGAAAGGAGAGAGAAGCCTAAATGAGCCTTCTTTTTTCCCTAGGTCTACATGGACCTCAGGAAACACAAGGGCAGACCAAGTGAACAAAAGAAAGTTCATCAAAGTTTTATTGATGTATATGAGTGCTATACCAGGATCACAACCTGGAAAACCTATATTTTACTTCTTAATTCATTATAGTTTGTTCGGTTTTGTAATTGTGCTGTTGTTACCTCTAGCTCTTGTAAATCTATTATGAATGTAATAACTGCAGAAAGTCAATCATGGAAAACAAAGCTATGATTTTAAAAAAATTATTGTTAGCGTTTTACTTATTACAAAGTTAAATTTTAGGATTTTCCAATAATTTGCATTGTTGTCATGTTTTCTTAATGGAAACTATAGACTATTCCTAGTGTTGCAAAATTATTAACTTTATCTAAATGACTTCTATAACTCCCCATCTTCAGAATTTGTACAAAAGTCCAAATGCTTGATCCCAGTCTATAATGTTCTAATATTTTATTTTACAAACAGTCAGAATTGTTTTAAAAAATTGTTAAGAATTAATATTGTTATATTCCTTCTGATAACACTTATCATTTCTTGCCTTTTTTAAAAAATAAGCCATACTTCCAATTTTTTTTTACAAACATAATTGCAAATTTAAAAAGTGGGAACAAATCCTTTCATAATTTCCAAAATAGATTCCATTATTACTGCAGAATGGTGTAGGAACCCATGCAAATAAGGCCTCCATTGTTTGTTACTAAGCATACAGTAAATGAATATGAAGCTCCACATCCTTCCCTGTTCAGAAAACAAAACCTATGCCACAATAAAAAAGTGCACAACATGCTAAGATGTAGAAAATTATTACAATTATATGTTGTGTTACAACTTTGTTTTAGAATAACCACCATTATGGAATGCATACAGTCTTAATCCTTGCACATATCACAGGCAACTTCACAGCCACAACATTCCAGTTCTTTAGAATAAGAAGGAAAGAGATGCAGCGAAGAACTACTGGATTTACTTGAGAGTTCTTTCAAAACTTGAAGGTTTCTCATGGCAGCGTCCATATAAGAAATGTAAATAAGTAATGTATAAACAGCATTAACAACATACCATTGCAGTTTAAAAGAACAACATATAATATCACACCCACAATTGTCAGGTCATGGATAACTTTTAATTCTACACAATATACAGAACGGTATGTAAGGGGATGCTAACTTATGGCAAATAACATTTGATGCTTCTAGGAATCTGTTGTGCATAAAATCTTAGCTTGCATGCGGACTCTTGTGAAAATCTGGACTTTGTAGCTATTGCTAAGGAAGATGCATTTTATTGAAAAAAATACATAAATTCATCTTGGCTCAGGTGATTTAAATTTCCCTTGAATAATGAACATGTTAAGATTAGTTGGGCAAACAAGAAACCATGTAGTCTACTGTTCAGTATCATGCCCTTAACATAACATTTTTGCCTTGGCTGATTTTTAAAAAGACTATTGGGGGTTTTCCTTCAGCCAAAATTGTACATCATTTAACAGACCAGGATGAACCAGTTTTTCTTTGTCTTCTTAAAGAGGATATCTTAGAATATGAAATTTTACCCTGATTTAGATTTTAAAAACTAGTTCCCTAGAATCTCCTACCTGCTTGCTTTTTTCTCAGGGTGGGGAGGTAATCTGAACTCCCCGTCATCTCCCACTGGCATCTATTGCAGCTGTGTACAAAAATGAGTCAAAGGGCCACTTTGCTGATAGAAGGTTAAACAAATATGCAGAGACCAATGCTTCCTCTCTGCATGAAACAAGTCAGTTTCCCCTTCTCAAGGAAATATACAACAGTAGCAATGAAATTCAGATTAGGTTAAGGTGGGCCAAGAAATAAGAAAACTAAGATTAAGATCAAGATGAGTGAGGAAAACTGAGCTCTGGAATATTTAGAACTTGAGGCTGATCTTTGGTTGAGGATAAGAATTTCTGAATCTTTCTCCACTGTAGGTTCCTATAAAGGAAGAGAGACAGAGAAAGAGGGAAAACATTAAGTTCTGATTGGATATATCACATTTAAATTCTCTCTTCCTCCCCTTTTATTTTCTGTTGGATGTTCTGGAGGCCTCTTTGGGTCAAAGGTGAAAATCTCTCAGAATATATTTAATTGAAAGCTTGTAATTTTACAGTCATATAATATCACTGATTTCAGTCATAGTATAGTTTAATTAACGTAATTAACTTACCTGATACAGTTTTTCAGTGAACATTGTGCTAGTGCCATGTCCTTTAATGTCTATGGAAGGAGTGGATTGCGGTGACTGGTGCTCCTCCTCCTTATTCTTTTGGCCAAGATTCATCTCAGCTTGGATTGCATTATCTGTGAGGCAGAGAATATGGAGGAGTGTTGAGGATCTCAAATTCTGAGCCATTAGTTGAAAGCTCTAGTTTTAGCAGAGTAAATATGTTGGTAATTTACTGTATTTATATTTTTTCACTAGTCTCTATCAGAAATTAGCAGGCATTTTCCATTCTTCTTTGGCTACACAGAAACCTGCAGTTTTTTATTCATCAATTTTTGGCTTTAATGTAGGAACATTTTGGCGATTAACTCACTACAAATTGCTCTTGATCAAGAAAACTATTCCAGTGTAATATAACATCAGGCTTGGCAGGAATTGGAATTTATCAATCAAATTCAGGCATATGATTTTCTTCCCTTCCAAAGAGGATAAGAGAATCTGATAATGAATCAAAATTAAAAATTAATCAAGAAACATAAATAACTTTTTTCATAAGCATTTTTTTCCCAATTAAAAAAGGTGAACCATTAAGAATTGAAACCAATGTTTAACCTCACTTTTACAATAGTGAAAAATATTTATCTTACAAGGCTTAACTTTCTGAACTCTATAGGCAATGATGGAAATAGAAAAGTATACTTTTAGTGCTTAAGTGACTGTCATCGTTCCAGTATCAGCAGAAAGAAGTTGATGCTTACTGAAGCATCAACTTCTCTTACTGAATGCAGATGTAATTAATGAAGTAAGATATTAATAAAGTAATGATTATTAATTATAACTAATGAGATAAAGATACAATACGCAATATAGTGTATATTCCACATTGCAATATATTGCATTGGAATAAAAGACTAGTTTCAAATTTTCTTTGCAAAATATGAAAGAAATTAAAGGCATTGGATAAGTTGAAACTAGACAATGAAGACAAGAGCAGCATATTTTTTATATTTTCAATATCCTTTGAGATTGCAGCAGAGTATAAATGTAAAAAATGAATAAATATAATCTGCAGTCTCTGAATGTGGAATCCTATTTCAGTATCCTAACAGTACCTGGCAGATCTGTCCTCCATTTCTCCAATCTTTATGAAAATCTGTAATGGATGTGACCACCATTGAAAGACTGGTGGGATATACATGAAGTATTTATTAAAGTCTTCTAACAATAACTTTAAAATTTAATTTTACACTGCATAGAAATCTACTTTCATTTCTCCTTGGAATCCTCTGCCAATCTATTTCATTGGGAAACGTTTGGGGTTTCCCAAAATTATGATCTGCCCTGATATTGATATTCTGTATTGACTTACTGAGACACTTGTTGCTGGAAAATAAGTTAAGGACTTGATCACAGTCCTCTTTATGATTGCCACTGTTTGAGCAGGAACACCAAAGTGTGATCTCAGTACTGGAGTTGCTCGCATAATTGGGGGTCAAAGATGTACCTGTTTCAAATAGAGCAATAAAATAAAACCAGATAACTCAGAAGGAAATAGGTCAGGTCCATGTTGTTGCCAAGAAAACTATATAGATGTGTTCATGACATTGCAAGATAATTTTAATCAAGATAGGTTTAAAACATAGTTTTAAGGAATCAAGATAGTTTTAACAGAGATTTACCTTTTAATTCCTAAACCAAAAAGGCTAAATACAAAACCACACAACTATTTTCTTTAAATATGCAATAAAGCTGGTGAATCACTCTTTTCAGTCATCACCCTAAGACAATATATTATTCTGATCTGGAAATAAACTGGTTTCAATAAACTTCCTGCACCCCTTTTTGTCAGAGAAGTTTCAATCCATATAGTGTGTTGAAAGTCATTTAACTGCCAACAACCTATGTTGGGGATATTCTACAGTGAGACACTAAGGATTACTAAAAACGATTAAAGCATAAGTCTTACTAAAGTAAATCAAAAGTGTATTGATTTCAGCACCTGTGGCTAGAGATAACCAGGCAAAGGATTATAGAAATAGAGGCGTCTATGATGGGAGTTTGGAGACCCATTTGGACAGCACTGGTCAAAGTCAGAAAAAGATTTTCTATTAAACTTCCCAATAAACTCTATCAGATCCAACACGTACCAATCATCTTCATGTAAGCCTGCAGGCATGCTGCATAATTCAGTGGAGAGCAGCCCTCTGTGAATGTCTGTAACGATTTGCATTTTTCTTGGAAATCAGCCAGCCGGGATCTGACAGGAGACACAATTATCAGAATGACAAACCCCTTTATTAGCCCAGAATGATTTATTGCTTTTCCAAGTATTTGATAGGATAAATCAAAATCAAGCATTGTTTTTCAAGTGGGAGGTTGAACTATATTTACCCCTATTTTCATAAAATTAACGAAGGACCTTAGGGATTGTAGTGAAACATTGATGTCACGTGAGTGGACATAATACTAAACCCCTTGTGGCCACTTCTGGATGGGTTGTGAGGGTGTGTACTTTTTAAATAGGTACATTACACTATCAGAATTGTAACACATCCATTTTACTGCTCTTATAGCCATTAATATTCAGATGCCATGAAACTTACTCAGATAATCATTCCAATTAGACCCACCTGCAGGCATTATCCTTGAAGCAGGCTTCCAGCAGGAAGAGGCAATTGGGCTTGCTGTTGCTCACGAAAGAACATTGTGGGACAATGGTTTGCCAGCGTCGTTCCCCACAAGCTTCATCTTGGCAAGAACAAAACAGAATCCTCTTGGTGAAATTCACACTAATCTTCTCAAAGAAGTGTCTCAGATTACGGTGGCATCTGCGTTTGTCACATGGATATCCTGAAGTGCAGGCCTGAGCATACTGTGAGCGCTGACGCATGCATTTGTGGTTCAATTGGCAAATATTAGCAGCAACCAAGCAGGGATTTGAGCGACTATTGATTCTATGGGAACCTATAGATCCAGAGAAACACAAGGAGGTAACGGTAAACTCCAGAAATGATTTGCCAAAGGAGATTAAACAAAAAAGACAATTGCCAGAATCTCTCTAAGTTCAAAGGTGAATTGTTTTTCTGCTTAACCCATCTCTTTTTCTTTGTTATTTATCCTATGTCAAATTTAGGACAGAAAGTTCCTTGGGACAACTCTGTAAAAGTGCTATACACACCACTGGTTTAATTAAATAAATTATGAAATAAGAAAAAAATAAGTGGGAATGTTTAAAATAATGCCTCTTCCTTCTGCAAATCTATAGCATTTCTTGCATGAATTGAGAACTCCATGAGGAAAGTAGGTTCTTCAAAGGTTCTTCAGCATTCAGCATTTTTGTCAGTAATCTGAACAATAGTTAGTTGGAGATATGGTCAGGTGGATAAACTGCTGAAGTTGGCAATGTGCCACCCATGGGCAACATATCCTCTGGACTCAAATGATTCTTCAAAATAAAAGAATTGGGTTGAGAAACAGTTATTCTTCAATTAGCCAGGTGAAAAGGAAAAGGTGTCTGGGGGATATTCTTTTAAAAGCTGGACAGAATAGCAGGGGAAAAATATCTGAGAATGCAATTAAATATTTTAAAAGTCAGCTGGTACTGTAGAAGGCAGAGCTGTGATTCCATGCAAGAGATAGGTGGATGGGTAGCTATTTGGATAAAAAGTAACCTTAGAGCTTATGTGTAGAGATAAATAAGGTGATAGATTTGGAAGATGTTACTTTTGGTTTTAAGTGGCGGCTTGTTTTGCATTGATTGACAGTATAAAATATAATTGTGGAGACATGACCAGGAGTCGGCTGCTGGTGGTTTGCACGGGTTCAGGTGATCCTCTAGCTAGGATTCAGGTTGGCAAATCCCCAAATGCCACTCCTGGTTTTAGTTAGAGTAGAAAACTGGAGGTTCAAAGAAGTGTCTTTGATACCTCTATGCATTAAATGTTCTTAAAGCTATCTTTTATCTTTTATCTATCAAATATTTGCCTCTATCTCAGATTTACCCT
>JAPKID020006994.1:0-10431 GCA_026931265.2 Tropidonophis doriae | reverse complement strand
TTTAAGGTATTTTAGATGGGTTAGGTTTTTAGTTTGTATTTGGGGTTTTAGCGCAGGAAGTCTTTATTGTTTAATTCTTTTTTATTGTATATTGTCACTGTATTTTTTAAAGTTCCTGTGCACTGCCCCGAGTCCCCTTAGGGGGAGAGGGCACGGTCTATAAATTTAAAATAAATAAAATAAAATAAAAATATAGATAGCAAATAGGTCATCTGCCAAATAACTGGTTCTATTATGGAATACAGATGATATGTACTTTCTACAGACTGTCTGGTGCTTAAAATCTGTTTTGGAATCTTGTTGTGAACAAAAAATTATTAAATTAAATAAATACAATAAATTATCTATTAAATAAATAAAATAAATAAATAAATAAATAAATAAAATAAATTGAAATGTACCAAATTCTGTGTGGAACTGCAAGTGTTATGACAGAGGCATTGCCATCCCTTAAAGTTTGTTTCTACAGACATATCAGCATATCTTGTCCTTGACCTTTGCTGTAAAGGAAATCAATGAAAATCCCCAGATCTTGCCAAACATCACTCTGGGCTTTGAGATATCTAACAGCTATTTCATGGCAACATGGACATACCTGGCTTCTATGGAGCTTCTTTCTTCACATGACAGATTTCTTCCCAACTATAAATGCAGCACCGACCAAAATTTAGTTTGTGTTATTGCGGGACCCAATTCTCATGTGTCTCAAGTTATGGCAGACATTTTGAGCATTTACAAGATTCCGCAGGTAAGATTTGTTGAACAAAAACAAAACTGTAATTATGATGTGACTTCCACTTTAATGATATTTTATTGTTTGTAATTAATGGCAACCAATTCATAAATAGGATCTGGCCATATAACACATTCATTTTTTTAGGTGCTAACTAGTGTTAATCAAATAATCACAGACAGAAGTCTTTCTTCTATGAAAGGATATGATTGCTTCAAGCAATGCATACATATATATTTTATTTTTATGTATTTATTTTGGTTTGTCAAGCTTGTATGAGAAAACAAGTATAAGTATGAATATAACATAGAAACATATGTTATAAGTATATGTTATATTCAGGTATAAGTACATACATAAGAAATTAACAAATAAATTGGAATAGTTGAACAGGGATGGTAGGCATACTGGTGGCTTATGCATGCTCCCTTACAGACTTCTTGGGAATGGGGTGAGGTCCATGGTAGACAGTTTAAGTTAAAAGTTTTGGGGAGTTAAGGATTTAACAACAGAGTCGGATAGTGCATTTCAGGCATTGACCATTCTGTTGCTGAAATCATATTTTCTACAATCGAGTTTGGAGCTGTTTACTTTGAGTTTGCATCTATTATTTGCCCATCTATTATTGCAGTTGAAGCTGAAGTGCTTGTTGACAAGTGGGATGTTGTAGCAGATAATTTTGTGTAATAAGCTTAGGTAGCATAGTTCTAGGTTGTCCAGGTCCAAAATTTCAAGCCTATTGACATAAGTCATTCTATTGCGAGTGGAGGAGTGGAATAATATTCTCATGAAATACCTTATTAATGTCTGATATATAGTATGGATCAATGCAGATGAGCTGTATTCAAGAATTGGTCTGGCAAAGGTTTTGTATGCCCAAGTTAACAGTGCAATGTTACCAGAGAAGAAGCTTCACAAAGTTAACAACTCTTAATGCCTTTTTGACAATGCTGTTACAAGGAGCTCGGGCACTTAAATCGTTAGATATGAATACTCTAAGGTCCTTGACAGAGTGAGGTTCATCTACATGGTCATATCCATCCAGCATGAATTTAATTTTCTGATTTTTGTTGCCAATGTGTTTGTTTTGTGTGTGTGTGTGTGTGTGTGTTTTCTTCCCATATGAAACATCTGCCCTACCATTTCTATATCCAAGACTATAGGAGGGAGGGAGGTAGTTAGAGAGACAGGGAGGTGGTGGGGAGGGAGGGACCAATAAGTGGAATGTGTTTATACCTACAATTAGACAAATTTCAAAAGAAAAAATAAAAGTGAAGAGATTTAAAACCTTATTAAGTTATCTTCTTAATAAGATTAAGTAATAACTTCTGTGAATAAACAAAAGGCCCTATTTCCATGTCTGCCATTGTCTGAAAGCACTCATAATAAGCTTTCAATATTCGATGTATGTCCCTCAGTCCCCAAAATGGTGAACTCCTTCACTAGAACATTTTCTAGAGAGCAGTGAAACAGTCTTGAGCCATGGATTTATGGGGTTTTCATCCCTGATGCTCTTCAAGATTCCTGCTTTGTGTACTATTTCCACCCTTTCTTCCAAAACTATGTCTAAATTTCCAAAACCAAAATGTGATGTGTATCTAGTTGGCATTCATCCATCATGATGTTGATACTTCAATTGTTCTCATGAACACACACTCACATACAAACATATACATACACAATCAGATTACAGTAACAGAATCTTGCAAGATTTAAAGTATTTTGAAGGATCCATTCTGAAGGTCTTCCTATGCCTCCATTACGGCTGTTGACTGAGATACCGTTTGCATGAGAGCTGCCTAATCTATATTTCATCCTCTTGTCTCCCAATTTGTATTCATTACAAATACCTGTTCATATATTTCCCCTCCTTAGTTCACATATGGCTCCGCTCCAGTGACTGATAACATGATCCATACAGATTTTTACCATCAGATGTTTCCAAATGAACATCTTCAAATTATGGGGATCCTCCAGTTGCTGCTGCATTTTAAGTGGACCTGGATTGGACTGATTTGCCAAGCAAATGAGATTGGGGAAAAATTTCTGCGGGAAGTTCTGATCCTGTTTTCAGAAAAGGGAATCTGTTTGGATTATGTTGAAGAACTTACAACAGAACTTTTTTCAAGTGAGCTGAAAGAAAAAATAGATTATTTTCTTAAATTATACAAAATCATTATGACAAATACCGCCAATGTTGCAATCATATATTCTGAAAATCAGGTCATGGCAATTTTCAGAATAATATTCTCTCTTTCAGAATATTTGGACACAAGAGTTGAGATAAAAGATAAAGTTTGGATTTTCCCAGCCCAGATAGAATTCACTTCAGTTCCATTTCAAAGAGACATAAGTATGGATTCCATCCATGGGGCTCTTTCTTTCGCAGTTTCATCAAAGGAATTATTAGGTTTCAATACATTTCTTCAGACTAGAAATAGTCTTCCAGAAAATGAAGATAGTTTTTCAAGGATCTTTTGGGAGAAAGCCTTTGGATGTTCTTTCTCAAATTCCACTTTAAACCAAGAATTGGACAAAAAATGCACTGGGGAAGAGAAGCTGGAGACTCTCCCAGACTCTGTTTTTGAACTGAGCATGACTGGGCAAAGTTACAGTTTGTACAATGCAGTCTATGTGGTGGCACATGCTCTCCAAGCTATGCTTACATCCCACATCAAGCACAGACCAATGGCTGGTAGTGGGAAGCAGAAGCTTCTCAATTATCAAGTATGGCAGGTAATCTCTTATATTTTCTAATCTACCAGATGATATTGTTCTATTCCATAAATACAACAGTTCCATAATATATAGAAACTAATTTAAATTTAAGCTGGAGAAATGACTTACATGGATCACAATGTCCACATCTCTCCATCCCACATCAAATTATGACACAAAGTTCCAGTTATTTTGATTGCTTACATTCACATTTGATATGGACCTTATATATTATTAATAAATGATACCATTTTTGGTTTGCAACAATACAACATGTTAATTAACTGATAATCAAAGTGAAAATGACAGACTTCTGGTTGACATCACGGGCTTGGAAAATAGCAGGGTCGGCCAAGCCCCACATAATCCAGGCAGCAACTGCTTTTGGGAAACTTTATGGGGTTAACACCATCTTGTAGGGGTGTTAAAGAAAGGAGTGTCATTTGGTGGACCATGATGAACTCGCAATTTCCTCATTAAGTCTGAAGCAAGCTCTCCTGAATGGCAGCAGATATTTTCAGCTCATCAGCAGCCACTTTTAGCTCATCACAAGCTGGGATAACCAGGAGCATAAGATTTATGCTGGAGTGGTCTATGGACAGAGCATTGAAGCTGGGTGAGATAACTTCCAATTCTTGTTCTAAAGATTTAACTTAAGTACAAGAATGTTAAAAAAAATAATTTCCAAGCATTAAGGAAGCAGCAATGAGACACACTGAGAAGACTAAAAACTGAAAATTAAGAGGTGAAAGAAATGTCCAAAGTAAGCTTTAAAATATAGAAAGCTTGGAAAAAATTTTAAATGATGTGAAAGGTGATTTTTTGAGAGAAACTTTTTCACATCCTCTGGATTTATTGGATAATCAGCTGTTTTTGATATGGTTATTGGATTTGGATTAATAATGCTATTTGACAGAACACCAAGCAAAGGAAGAAAGATGATAGAAGAAAAGAGAAAAGAAGAAAAGTTCAATAAGAAATTAAAATTTGGATAACTGGGAAGACAAATAGCAGGAAAACCAAAAGACTGTAAAATACTAAAGAACTTTAAAGATGATAAATTTAGGGAATTTGGAGCAATAACTATTGGATTGACTAAATTTTGTTAATAATTGACTCTGTTGAATATTGAAGCCTTGGAACCATAATGTCAGATTTCCTAAAAGTGCCCTAATTGATTCATAAGTATTGAGTAAAGTTTTCAATTCAAAACTAGTCATTTAGTAGTAGCACCATTAGGCAAGATCTGTTTGCAGTCGTCTATACTTTGTTTGATTTATTGCTGAACTTTACCCCTATTCTTTCCCTCCCCTCAGTCTGTGCCATAAATCACATTCCACTATAACATACATCCCTCCCAAGATGGCTGCAATAATCTGAGATCTGACCCCAGCCGACAGTATGCAGTATCCTTTTCTCCCCATGACAACACTGGGAGTTGACATTTGGCTCCCCTCACTTTCCAAAAGCAACCTGTATGAAGCAAAAACAATTTGAATACAAGTATAAGATTTAAGGCTACTCTTTCCCCTGGGCTTCTTTGGATTTTTTTTCTTGGAATATTTCTATAAGGCAATCAGCCTGGATATTTCTACTCTTTACCCAAGATGCCTCTGACAAGGCGTAGCCCTTCCACTTGATTAAGTACTGTAGTTTTCTCCTGTGCCACCTTGTATCAAGGATTCATTGCACCTCATAATGGGTTTGGCCCCTTATGACTACAGGGCCTGGGGGCTCCTGGGGCAGTGGTCTCAGAGTAGATCCAACCATAGGTTTTAAGAGGCTACTATGGAATACTAGGTGCATCTTCCCTAGCAGTCTGGACAGTTTCAACTGCACTGTGACTAGGTTGATGATCTTTACTATGGGGAATGGTCCCACAAACTTTGGTCCCAGTTTCTTGCTAGGGAGTCTTACCTCAAATATTTTGTGGAGACGTAAACCTTCTCTCCCACAAAGAATGGTTGTTGTGGAGCTCAGTCTACCTATTTCTTATAGGTTTGTGCCACTTTACCAGTGTTTGTTGACATTCTTCCAGGTTGCTTTTAGTATTGACATCTAATCAGTCAAGCTGACTGAAGAGAGGGGGGATCCCTTGGATACTCAGGCATTGGGACTAAGTCCATGCTACACACTACTTTGAATAGTGTTAGTCCTGTGGTACTGTGAATAGCATTATTGTATGTGACCTCAGCAAAAGACAGAAGGTCTGCCCAATTGGACTGCTGATAGTTCACATAGCACCTTAAGTACTGCTCTACCATGGTATTCAGTTTCTCTGCCCCCCCCATTGGTGTTTGGGTGAAAAGTCAAGCTAAGGCCCTGGGATGACCCAATAGGCTGCAGTAACTCCCTCCAGAACTTAGCCATGAAATAGACCCCTCTGTCTGAGATAATTCTTTGAGGTACTCCATTCAGGCAGTAGATGTGCTTCAGGAACAGTTTGGCCAGCTAATGAGCTGAAGGCAGTCTGCTGCAGGGTATGAAGTGTGCCTGTTTGGAGAACAGGTCTATTACAGTCTAAATCACTGTGTTTCCCCCACTTTTCAGCAATTCTACAATAAAGTCAATTGAGATCTCCTCCTGTGGCCTTGTTGACTCTTCTATTGCTTGTAGCAGTCTGGGGAGTTTTTCCCAGTTTTTTCCTCATTGTGGCACAGATGGTGCAACTTTTCACTTAATTGTCCACATATTTCTTTTTTTTTTCCAAAAAGAGTTTTATTGATTTTTACAATTTTATAACAAGGAAAGGGTAAATAGGGTTTACAAAGAAATATTTTAAAGGCATCCATAACGAGGAAGCAGGCCGCTCCCAAGGCATAATACAAAAAACAAAGTATCTTATATTTAAAAAGACATAAGTGAGATCTGTGTCATTGTATAAATTTCAAACTTTCAATACATTAATTCAGAAGGACCTCTAGGCCAAGGCAAGATAATTATAATCAGTACATATTAAGAGAAGATATTCAGTTTATTGATACCTTTCCCTACCTCATATCTTGTGGAATCAAGCTTTAGTGCTGTTAATCATATTATGACCAAAGAAAGAAACCACCTGAATATTTCTGAAAGAGGAAACCTTCGTTTATTCCTTACAAAAATTGAGCCAGATATCCAGTATTTAGTTTCTCAGCCTCAGAGATCTCATTAATAATTTAATTAATTAAATATAATTTCATCAGACTTCATGCTTCTATGTATGCAAAGTATAAATAAAATGATAGATTTAACTACAGTAAGTTGTTTTATAAAATTTTATTTTGCCAAACTTAGTGAAAGTCTGATAAAGTATTTGGTAAGTAACTATTAGTATATGCTTTAACTTGCTGTAACTCTCTTTATACATTTTATAAAGTAAAGTTACTTCCCTACTTTATAAATCACCATTACTGTGAAACCAGTGGGCGATTAGAACATTTTATTACTAACAGAGATACAAAAGTGGGTGGTAGGTATAAAAGGTTGACTTCCCCTGTCCTAGAGACTTGCCAGAAAATGGAAAAACAAACTTCAAAAGAAACTCCTCAAACTAAACCTCAAAATCAAAGAGTCACCAGAGCCCAAATGTGTAGTCAACATGTCCAGTTTCACAATCCATGGCAGAACACAATATTCTAGAAAAAGGCCTCAGCTATAACACAGATGATGCCAATCAATTGAAATTCTTTGCAGCCTTAGAAGGAACATTTGAAACTGTTAAGACTACCCATAAGAGATTTATCACACAAACCATCATACCACAGACCAGAAGGAAAAAAGAACAGTCAACTTACAGCAAAGGACAGAGCAACCCTCAAAAGCCTAAAAAAGGACTAGACTATCATCTTCCCACCAGAAGACAAGAACAAAGTCAACTTACAGCAAAGGATACAGCAACCCTCAAAAGCCTAAAAAAGGACCAGACTATCATCTTCCCACCAGAAGAGAAAGGCCAAACCACAGTTATTAAGGTCAGATCACAAAATATACAAAAAGTGAATTGTTAGAAGAAAAGAAACTTATATCCCAGTGAAATTTACCAATCCAATAGACAATCAAATCAAGAGAACACTCAGTGACTTACCAAGAAATCTAATTACTAAAGAGCAACACTGGGGAATGAGAAGCAGTTGACCTGTCTCTCATGCTTCTATGGATGCCCCAAAATACACATGCCTGATATATTTCTCATCCACTTGTTACCATTACCAGAGACTCCTACCTACAAAATCACAAAAAAACTAACAAAAACACTTGGGCACCTTATTGTTGTGATCCACCAGTGGTCTGCTGAGGTGGCAGCAGAGTTGGACAGCGAAGAGGTTGGGGAGGAACATGGCCCTGAAATCTGGGGAAGGCTCAGATGAGTTTGAGTTTTATTGGACACATATGCCACCCTTCTCCTAAGGACTCGGGGTGGCGTACAACACAAAAAACACACATTATAAATTTTTTTAAAAAAGATTAAATTTTAAAAATCCAATAACCCAATTAACAATTAAATTTAAATTTAAAATTACATTAAAATTAACAATTAAAATTAATAATTAATTTTATTCAGGCCAGGCCAGCTTGCTGAAAAAGCCAACTTTTTAGGGCGCGCCAGAAGGACCGGAGGTCGGAAATTATGTGAAGCTCATTCCAAAAGGAAGGCGCTCCGACAGAGAAGGCTCTCTCCCTGGGGGTCGCCAACTGACACTGCCTGGCCAAAGCACCCTGAGGAGGCTGACTCTGTGGGATCGTACTGGACAGTGGGAGGCTACCAGTGGCAGTAGATGGTCTCACAAGTACCCTGGGCCTAAACCATGGAGTGCTTTAAAGATCATAATTAACACCTTGAATTGCACCTGGAAGACAACCGGCAACCAGTGCAAGCCGCCTAAAAGGAGTGTAACATGGGAGCACCTAGGTACCCCCATGACAACCTGCACAGCCGCATTCTGGACCAACTGGAGCCTCCAGGTGCTCTTCAAGGGCAGCCCCATGTAGAGAGCATTACAGTAGTCCAGGCAAGAGAGGACGAGGGCATGAGTGACTGTGCACAGGGCATCCTGATCCAGAAAGGGACGCAGCTGGCGTACCAGGCGAACCTGGTAAAAGCCCCCCCTGGTCACGGCTGTGAGATGTTCTTGTAAACTAAGCCATGTATCCAGGAGGACTTCCAGATTGCAGGCCCTCTCTGAAGGGGCTCTGCATCAGAGGCAGAGAAGGGGCCAGGGCCATCTGGGAGTTATGTGCTGCCTCTGAAGCCTACAGAGTCAGACAGTAGCGGGGCAGAGGACCAGACTCCCCATGTAGTCAGTGCACGCATGCAAAGAGCTGCCAGAAGGCAAAAACATTTAAGACAAAACGGACGACTTGTGAGTAAGGCTTGGAGGGCATTGGCCCCTTCCATAGGACATAATGGAGGAGAAAAGGCAGATGAACCTTTTCAGGAAGCAATTTGATTCATGCTATCTTCTGAAACTCTATTCTGACTCTTTGCTCTTTGTGGTCTTGCCAAACTAATTGCCAATTAAGTCTTTGGCAGCGTTTCCAGGAAGATAAAGAACTTTGGCAACCTACTGTACTCTTTACAACTATTTGGGAATCATTACAGGTTGTGAATAAACATAATTCACAGCCTTTGAAATAAAAAGAGGGTTTTTGGGACTAAGCATGTGTTTTTTACTGTATCAGGAAGCCTAGGTCAGAACATTTAACAAGGGAAAGCATACATCATCACTCCCTACTACAATGCCTTAAAAAAATTAAAGACGTGGCAATAGATGAGTTCAAAATTATGGTCTCGTTTGATATCACAGCCATTTTCAGGCCCATAGACCTTGAATTAGTCAAGAATCTCTGACAACATTACTTGCCCAGCCTCTCTTGAGGCGATTTCAGCATCTTGATGCTCCTCTAACCGGCCACCGGCCCCCCTTCAAGCAAGTGATGGCTCAGGCAAAACCCCAAGGCGCTGGGAGGGAGGGGCTGGAGCTACTAAACGGGCAGCCAATTTAAGTGCCTGAAGGACCCCATCCAAGGACCCCAGCTGGCATGGGTGCTGCAGGCAGGATGTGGCGAAAAACGCAATGGAGAAACGCAATTTTTCTGTTCCATTAGTGGGGAATTAGGAGGGAGAATAGTAAGGAGTAGAATGTGATGTTGTCAAAATAAAATTTCTTTCTAGAATCCAAGGTCATCCTTTGTCTCTACACCTCTGAACCTGACCAGAACTGGATGGGCGGAACTGCCAGCATGGCAGTGAAAGATTGGACCATGTGATGGACTTGTGGGTGTGGGGGCAAGATCATGAACTCTCAACTGGGTGGGGAAAATCCAGGAAGCTCAGATTCGGGTTTTCCCATATGTGCCAACATGGGTCTCTTAATAAATTGGAACTTTGAGCAATATTGTGGTTCTGTGGGTGTGGCTTTGTGGAGTCATGTGACCCCACATCATTTTGTAGGTAACATCAAAAGACAGAAATTCACTTTAACAATGTCCTGCTGGAGCAGGATTGGACTAGATGACCTCCAGGTCTCTTCCAGTCCTGGATTATCCTCTGAAGGATAAGAGGATAGTGTGTCTAATGCCAAGTTTGTAGTCCTATTTCCTATTTCTCCTATTTCCCTCTCTCCCTCCCTTTCTTTCTTTTTCTTTGTTTCTCTTTCTTCCTTTTTCTCTTTCTTTCTCAGCACCCCCCCACCCCATTTTTGGCCTAACAGGTTTCAGGGAACCCTGCAGGGAACAAAAATGGACACCCCCACCCCCTGCATTTCTGGAGGACCTATAGTAAAAAAATGCTTTAAAAGTGTGTGTGGGGGGGAGTTCAAAAGATCAACTGTGCAACATACGATCATTGGAACTTTTTTTAAAAAAAAAATCTTTTACTACCAGTCCTGCGAACCAATAACATTTTTTTACTACTGGTTCAAGCGAACCACCCCAAACTTGTAGTATTTCGCCCCTGATTAGTCCCCACAAGAGAAGCTGTATAAGATGAACACCAACAC
>JAPKID020006993.1:0-10432 GCA_026931265.2 Tropidonophis doriae | reverse complement strand
TGACCTTACATTCCTACGAAACTGCCGAGACAAAGACCTCATCCCCACATACTTTCAACTTAAATTCCCCTCTAAAAATTTAACCAGGAAGGGAAGCCATCATGTTATTTTCACGGGCATCCGCATTCACTTTCACACATATGAGCTAAATAACATTTTAAACCGTCTTGATATACAAATTATATCTTCAAGCTTTAATGGGTGGTTCATATATTACTGTACATGAGGCCCAAAACATAAAATGTAAACTCAACAAATATAAAACTGCCATATTCATATTCAAATTTTAAGACATGTTTGATGTGTTTCAACTAATATTTTAAATATTGGTTTTTTAAAAATATTTTTAAAATGTGTCGTAGAACATAGTAAATTATATTAGTTGTTCGTTTATTTGTGTCAGAAGTATCACAATTAAAATAAGGCTTACTATTTTATGTCATATAGCAAGCCTTATTTTAATTGTGATGCTTCTGATACAAATAAACAATCAACTATTTTAATTCACTATGGTTCTATGATACAATTTTAAATGCTCTGATAAACAAACAAAACTCTAGATGCCAATATAAAAATTAAAATGGGAAGTTAAATATACTTTTTAAAAGAGTCTTAAGAAATTAGCAGTACATATTTCTGGACAGGGTTGTCTTTTGGAATATATTTATATATATGCAGTAATACATAATCTATCAAATAGAAGCAGTCCTGTATTGTTATCTATTAACTAAAAGTCAGTTAGATAGCTGGCATAATTGGCACAAAAATAACTTTTAGGATTGTTTAGGCCCATTCCAAGATGACTTAATATAAAAATAATGCTATATAAAGGAGATGTTTGGCAGAAGTAATAGTACCATGAAAAACAACATTTCAAGAACCACACACATGAAAACAGCAATTACAACAACAATCTCTATGCTATATGATCAGGCTTAAAGTAATAAGATAGTCAGATAGCCCATGGCAGTACTGGCTTCTAAGGGCTTTTTACACAATCAGTATGTTGTGAAATAAATGTACATTTGTTTCTCATTTGTTGTTTTCCCTTACACGAAATGTGCTTCTGTTGCAGAAAGTAGCATTTTTAACTATTCAGTGTAATGTAAAATGGTACCAAATGTTGTGCTTTGACGTATAGCAATTTTTCCAAATAATTATTTTTTTAAAGAATTAGATTTCTAAAGACCATTGTTTGTGGTAAGAATAGTAAGTCACTCTACTTCCATGTTTTCATATATTTATCATTTAATTATTTTTTAACTACCACTATTTTTAATGTAATACTACTCATTTCTCTGTACCTATTCTCTGCCTATTCCTATGTGTGGACTAAATGTTCATTATTGTTATGAAAATGTACTTGCTTAAATTGTCTTGCAGTGTCAATAATATAACAAATAGCTTGCTTGTTGATGGTGAAAGGTTTGAAGAAACTAAACTTCTATGAGGTAAAATAAAGGAGATCCAAATATATCTCATCCTCATGTTAAAGATTTATGCAATTGTTAATACATAAGGGTGGAAAATATATTCAGATCCATCCTTTGTTCATCTGAATCATTTCTCAAACCTCACTAGAGTTCAAAATACAGAAATAGCACACAGCTGTATTTCCAAACAATATTGGTAAGAATATTGCTCCTAAAAAAATGGCTTTATTAGAGTCATGCATGAACATTTGAGATAGAATGCTATATTTAGCAATTTATGAGAGTAGTACACATGATACTATTCTAAAAAAAATGGCAGTCTGCCAAAGTGTCCAAATGGGAATGGTTTGGGCCTCAAATGACACTAGGTTTGGAAGGAAGACAAAGACAAGAAAGAAGTTCAATCCTTTATAGAGCTGGCAAAGTACTGGGGATGCTTTATCAAAGACTTTAATGTTTTGATATCCCCTATCACTAATGTATGAAAAAAGGATTTGCGTGATAGATTTTTCTGGGCTGAAAAATGCCAGATGGGATTTGGAGCCATTAGACAAATACTGCTCTAGGTTCAAATGCTTGCAAACTCTGACGTGGATAAAACGTTTGTGGTGAAGACATATGACTCAGACATATTCTTTGACTTCAGATGATAGTAGGCTACAAACACTCATTTAAGCAAGAACCAGCTGTCTTTATGAAAGAAGGAAAGCAAATAGTTCGGTCTCCAAAAAAAGATATAACTTTGTATAACAAAAATTTTAGACTCATTTTGGACTATTTCCCTGTTCATTATATTTGAATTAAAAAACAGCATTAGTGTAAAAGTAGAATATACTATTATGAGTAGACAGAATAGAAAAAGTCATAATTTACCAATTAGAAAATAAACTGGCATTTATGATTTCTAACATTTTCAATTTGTATGAAAGATAAGTAAATACATTGAAGGATCAAAATGGAAAATGAAGTATGACATCTTCATAAAATGCTTGTGTATTTTAAACAATCCATAAAACAGAACATTTTTTGCATTTTCCTTTTTTTTAAAACAACTTTTGTATGTAAGAGCTGGGGAAGTGTGGATATTGAAGTCACATTATTATTTGCATTAAATAAGTAAGACTATTTTTGGTGGGTTGGTGATGTTTAACAGGGAAAAAGGTCCTTAAGCTCTTTAACTCTATCATGAGAAAAATAACAGCGGTGGAATTGGGGGGAGGGGGAAGGTGTAAGACTGAAACAGGTTTGTAACCTCTGCATTGTGGCTTAAATGACTCACACATTTTGTCTCTTAAATCTCAAAAATTCCTCTTAACATACATATATTTTGTAACTTGCTCCTTCCAGAGATGCTTGGAATGGGGTCACCAAAGAGTGCTGTGGCATATAGTGCAATGCTCTGTCCACTCTCACTCTAAGGAGATATCCTAGGAGAGAAATTTCAAAGTTTTGATAGTATCATAGGTAACTTCCTATTTTTTTCATCTATAACTTGGTCTGTTTTCCACATGTGAGAGAATAAATTGATGGTACATACTATTTTTAAGAGCAGACAGATACAGTTATTGTTTTTAAAAAATATTCCCCTTTTAAACAACTCCATGCAAGTATAAAGCTAGTGAGGCCCAAAATAGATATAAGAAATCATTTTGTTGTTTATATTAAGATATAGCTTTTAAAACAGGAAATCAGTGCTTTTGAAAGTATTGTATTTGATGTTACATGTGAGTCATATTGGAAAGAGAAATATCTAAATGAAGAAGTGTTTTGAGGCAAGATAGGAAGGGTTAGGAGCCCTGGTGGCACAGTGGTTAAAATGCAATATTGCAAGCAAACTCTCTCTGCAACCTGGATTTAGATCCTGACTGGGCTCAAGGTTGACTCAGCCTTCCATTCTTCCAAGGTCGGTAAAATAAGCACCCAGATTGTTGTAGGCAATATGCTGACATTGTAAATTGGCCATAGTAAAGCACTATGGGGCATATATGAGTTTAAATGCTATTGCTATTCTATCACTCATTCTTTTGTTTTCATTAATCAAAGATAAATAAATGAGAAATAGACTCTCTTGTCTGATCCCTGTGCAAGGTAAGATGCAAAATGCTCTCTTTCTCTCCTGCTATTTCTCTCTCGTGTGTGTGTGTGTGTGTGTGTGTGTGTGTGTGTGTATGTGTATGTGTGTGCACACGCTATCAGGGCTAACAAATTTTATCCACCTTGAAATTGCTCTTATTTATATTTATATTCTTATTTATAAGAATATATGCTTTATTTATTTAGAAAATTTATATTGCCGCCTACTCGCAACATGGCAACTCAACACAGCTTACAAAGATATAAACACACCATATAAAATAAATTAAAAATAATAACAAGAACAATAATAAAGTAATAATCCAGCACTCCCCACCCTGGCGACAACACATATTCATACTAACCATTTAATGGGCTCCATCCCACTCTGGGTTCCCCAGGCCCACTGACAGAACCATGTCTTCAGGTCCTTTTGAAAAAGTATTAGAGTGAGAGACAGTCTAATCTCTGGGGGAATGATGCTCCAGAGACAGGGAGCCACCACAGAGAAGGCCCTTCTTTTGGTTCCACCAGATGTAATCTCTTTAGGACACGGGACCACTAAGGGGTCTACTGCTGCAATGTGAAACTGCTGATTTAACAATGATACAACTGCATCACATCAGAAAGCCTTATGTTGGGTTAGCAATATATATAAGCCAGTATTCTTAAAGAGTATATGTAACTTTAAGAAAGAACTATGTTGAATTCTGATTGGCTGTGCTTCTCAACTCTACCATATAAACAAACTCAGGAACACAGTCCATTCCCTTTTCGATTCCATTTGATTCCTGTTCTTACTGTTTGCTGCTGAGGAGTTGAAGACTGAAGAAAATTTGTTTTGAATCACTGTAAGATAACTCTGTGTTTGGTGAAGGACTGTTATGGTTTGAGAAGTTAGAATCTCTGGTTGGAAGAAATATTTTAGTTGCTACAAAGTAAAGACTGTTTATTTTCTTACTATCACTGTTTTAGAGTTAGTTTGTGGTTAAAGCAACGTATCTCTTTACTGTCCGATGTATTACACTATTCCGCATCATTTTCAAACTGGGGGGCTTGTTACCCTTAACAAGCTTAACAAGATTACGGGACCAGAGTAGTAACACTGGTTCTGAACCCGGTGTTGCTAATAGTCAGGGGCCCATGCATCCATAAACTTGGTCAGAAATTAGGAAACAGGCAGTGATGGGCAATAGAGGCAGACAAGGAAATAGCAATGGGGTCAGCAAATCTCAACCAGTCTGATTTTGTTAAGCACGGGTGAAAGGTACTAGTGGTAGGTAGTAGGGAAAGGGCCTTAAGATATTTTTGTCTTAACTGTAGTAACTATTTTCAGGGCTATAAACAAGTCTATCTGCTTAAATAATCAATTGTTAAAAGAGTTCTCTGTATTCAATTATACAGTAGCTTATCTCTGAAATATTAACATGTTAAACGCAATATATTTTCATGAATGAAACCTGATATTAATTGGTCTTGGAGTATTTTATTTTCTAAATTGAACTATGAACTGTTCATTGTTATTTTTTTTCTTCTTCCAAACTAAGGAAAACATTAGATACTCTGTGAATGAACTGCTCAGAAGGAGAGGAATTGACTCTTGCCATTTACCTGTCAATCTTCCACTTTTCAGTCTCTAAGCCAAGAAATGAGCACAGAAATTAATTGACTCCTGTCCTTTGCTGTCTCCTTTCCCCCCCTTTGTCTTCTTTTCATGGCTACTCAAATTAAAGCAAAGATAAAATTCCTGAGGAAGCTGGCATTAATCAAAGTTTAGTTTAAATTGAATTAAGTGTTTTTTATTTAACTCAGCAGTATTAGTTATTAAAACCAGAAGGTTCTTCCCAGGCAATGTTAAAAAAAACAAACAATGGCTTACACTGTGGCACAGATTTTATTGAGGAATTAAAAGGATTGTTCTTTATTATTTTGCTGAAATATGATTTCAGACAAATCCATATAAACAAGAACAATTACACAAAACTTGGCAACTAGTTTTCCTTTCACCAGTTCTTGGTAGAATGTTTGGCACTGCTATAAGGACAAGGTGATAGAGATAAGATGGCATCGTTTATGAAGGTTTACTTCTCTGTCCAAAAGTATTCTTGCAAGGTGGTTCAGGAAAGGTTTTGTTGAGCAAATGAAGTATGATGAGATAGGATTGTTTTGTCTTGTGATTTCAAAGTCATTAGGACTCCCCCTTTTCTTTTCCCAGGCTATTTCTGTAGGCTGGTGTAGATTTTTTGGGATGAAAGACAAGATTTTCATGATGTGTCATACAGCTAGCGAAAGATAAATTGGAGAATTAAAGTATATTTGATAACCCCACTTACTGTTTGGGAAGTCTGGATAAATTGATCCTGGATTAAAACTCACAATGTAACCTTATCCAAAATTTAGCCAAAAATGAGAGCACCAGTCTTCACCATTTTAAAAATAGAATCTAGAGATATAACAGGAAAAGATAAATAATTGATGCTACTGAATAGAACAGTTACCAGTGTGCAGAATACCAAGCACTCTCTTATTCACTGGGGAAGACAATCTGCTTCTTTCTAGGACCAAAATTTCATCTCAGCTAATACATATACTTTATAATAGTACTACATGTTAATTTTGAGATAACCGACTCTACGTTCTAACAAGTCAGGTGGAAGTAGCATAAAATTTGTGAGGTTAAAGTGTTTAACATTTCTTATGCCACTTAGCAGAGATAAATGGTCTCTATTTTATTTAATTCTCAAATTCAGCTGAGATGCTGGAATTTCCAAAAATAAATCAGAGTGCAAATTTTAAATCTAAAGGCGTTTCTATAAAATTTAAGTGTATGCACATTGTATAGAGTACTCTTATGTGGGTTCAACTATTGTACAACTGGAACCATGTTGTCTATTTTCACAGTTGTAGGCAAAATCCTAGGACTAAGACATGCAGAAGAAACCTATAAGTATTATTAATCAATTCTTTAACTTTTCTACTCATGTAGATATGAGTAGAAAGGTTAAAGAATTGATTAATAATACTTATGGGTTTCTTCTACATGCCTTAGTTCTCGGATTAGGTGCATAATGTTCTATTGCCTATTATTTTTTCCTCTCACAGACTTCTAGAAGTCACAGAATTCTATAGAGATTATTAAAGGTTGTGAATGTCCTGCAATATAAAAGATAAATACTATCATTTGTAAATTTGTCAGAAACATGGTCCGCATTGATTATAAAAAGACATTGACTCCAGTAGTGGGATTCAAATAATTTACTACCGGTTCTCTGCCCTGATGATTTCTTACAACAATCAGTTCATTAAACTGCTCAGAAAGTTAACAAGTGGTGCAAACTGGCTGAATCCCACTGATTGATTCATTATCACATAGTTGGATCATCTGAGTTTGGAATGAGCTGGTGTCAGTAAACACATTAAATTTTTATGAAAAAAATAATGAAGCAGTGGAAGACAAAATTGGTGGGTGGAAATGAAAAACATGGGCTTGTCAACATTAAGAGAGGCATCTACCAGGATGACTTAGTAGCACCCTTATTATTTGCCGCTGCTATGATCCCACTTTCAGTGACTTTAAAGAAAACAAATCTTGGCTATCAAACAGCAAAAAATGCTAACAAAATTTGATATTTGCTTTATAAGGATGATCTGAAGTTTTACGGAAATTTAGAAATTGAAATCCAGTAATAGATAAACCTTGTAAGAATTTTAAGCACAGATATAGCAATAGAATTTGGCATTTAGAAATGAGCTACAGTAGCATTAAATCTGGGGCAAAATCAAGAACAGAAATGGAATTAAAATGCTGAATGGCAAAAAAATCAGGAGCCATCAGGATGAAGCCTATAAGAACCTAGGCATTTTACACTTGGATAACATCAAGCACTGATGTGTTAAATATGTGATTAATAAAGAACATATCCAAAGAGATAAAAGTGCTAAACTCAAAACTGCACAATGGAAACACCATAAAATCAATAATACCTGGGCCATCCCTATGATACAATACTGCTGAAATTATTAACTGGACTCAAGCTGAACTGGGTAGTTTGGATCAAAAGACAAGAAAGCTGGTGGCTATGGATCAAGAACTCTGTAGTGATATTGATTTATTGTATCTGCCTTGCAGAAATGGTGACAGAGATTTACTTTACATCAAAAAACTATCAAACAAAAAAAGCACCCATTGGCTGATTATAAAAAAAGATAGCCAAGAACAAGCATAGGTACAAGTTAAAAATTAAAACTTACTGAATGTAGGTAAAGGGGTCCCTGCAGATTTTATTCTACTAGTCATTGCCAACTATGGGGTGCGTTGTTCATCTCTGTTTCAGGGGCCATTGAGCCAGCACTATCTGAAGATATTTACATGGTCATGTGGCCAGGATGACATCACAGAGCACTGATGTATAGGATAACTGTTTTTGTACAGAATTATGTTGTACAAGATTACTGCTCTTGATTTTGCCCTGATTTATTGCTAATTTAGCACATTTCTCTAGGCCAAATTCCATTGCTAACTGTGCTTAAAATTCTTACAGTGTTTGTCCAAATTCTTGGCTCATTACATACCAAATTTAATTGTTTGAAAAGAAGAAAGTCTGGATAATTAATATAGCAATAGCAAGGGATAGTAGAATAAAAGACAAAGAATTAGAAAAGAATAAATTATCAAGATATGAAATTTAAATTGAGAGATTATGGCATAAACCAGCCATGGTGCCATATACCAGAGAATCTTGGCTAGCATTTAGAAAATCTGCCAAAATTGCCACCTGTCAATTATGAAAGCCACACTGTTGGGATTCGCAAACATTGCACAGATACACTATGACATCCTAGGTACTTGGGAAGAACATGGATATGAAGGCTAAGACTAACTAAAGAACTGGTAGCTGTGATTTCAAATTGTGCATATAATAATATGATGAAATAGCAACAATAGTGTATTGGCTTGCCACATAACACATCATATTTAACCATTGTTAATAAGAAGGGCAAAAAAGTCTGGATACTTGTTGCAGACATTTGCAACATCTGGTATTCTATATTGCGAACAGCAATACACTGTAGAAGAGAAAGAATTGGGGAAAATCACAAAATACAAAGACTTGCAAGTAAAAGTAAAACATCTGTGGCAAAAGAAATCAAAGATAGTACCACTAGTAAGAGTCATCTTGGGTGCAAAACATCCGGAGTACCATTTGTACATTTGGATACCATCAGTCAATTGCCATCTCTACTTCAAACAGCTTACATCCTACAATGATACCTTTAACACCATGAAACAATATCTACCTATCCCATATCCTTGGGAAGGACTTGATAGGTGACCAATAATGCCAATTCCATTCTAATTTTTATTTTATTTATTTTATTTTATTCAATTTGTATATCGTGCCACTCTCCCCTAGGGGACTCGGGGCGGTGCATAGGAAATTAAAACAGAAGTATGAAATATAAACTATAACAAACTAATAAATAAACTAGATACTAAAAACATATTAAATTTATATTGCCCTGGCTAAAAATAACCTAAAACCTAAAACCCATTAAAATCCAATTTCGAACAATTTAAAACTCAGAATCCCAGTAGTTACGGGGGACTAGGCCAGGCCGGCTAAGTGGAAGAGGTATGTCTTCAGGTGTTTGCGGAAGGAGCAAAGGTCAGTGATGGTCCTAAGTTCGGGGGGTAGGTTGTTCCAGAGGGCTGGGCCCGCCACAGATAAGGCCCTTCCCCTAGGAGTTGCCAGCTGGCATTGTCCGGCAGATGGCACCCGGAGAAGTCCCTCTCTGTGGGAGCGAATCGGACGCAGGGATGTATGAGGTAGGATATGGTCCCGCAAATAACTACACCCCGTGCCATGGAGCGTTTTAAAGATGGTTATCAGCACCTTGGAGTTCACTCAAAAGGCCATGGGCAGCCAGTGCAGCGCGCACAGGAGAGGTTGTTGCCTAATTAAGTAGCACATGGGTCCTCCATCAATTTGGGTATTTTGTTTATAAGTTGAGATTCATTCACTTTACTGCTATACATCCGAGGCTGTCTCTGTTTGCAAGACAAATTAAACCATAAGGTTGAGTTGGCAAGTGTGCTCTATCCTGCTATTCCCCCATCACGTATGACTGAAACTGGCCATTTGCAATGATTTTGAGAGCTAAAATGAATGTCCTCTTGGATGGATTGGAAATCAATCTTGTCACAGATCTCCATATTCAATTTCCAGCATGGCATCTATTTTAATAATGATATCAGTTAAAGAAACACATCAGAGAAAGCAAGATAGAAGTGTTAATGTGAGGGTGAACAGACCGCAACCTCTTTTTGGATTATAATTCATACATTTTTGCTTTTAATTGTTACTACTTGACTAATGAAAATTAAAATGCTATGTTTTTCTATAAATTCTATGCCTCTGCTATGTTCTTTTTATATTCCCACTGAACATAGTCTTCTAATGATGCTCAAATGGAAAGATAAAGAGCTACATTAGAAGAGCTAAGGACTCAGGGCATTGTCATTGCTTATTACAACTTGGGCTAATATCTTTAAATTTGTTAATTGAGTTCTTTATATTGTACTTGGAATGCTTGAGATTCTACTCACTGTGTATTAAAAAGGCAATCAGTTAGTGTAATATGCTGACTCTGTAAACTGCTTAGAGAGGGCTGTGAAGCTGTATATAAGTCTAAGTGGTATTGCTATTGCTAGTGTAATTTTATAGAAATAGTGATTCATCTAAACTGCCTCTACTTTCTGTTAATAATAATTATAATAATTATTATTATTGTTATTATTGTTATTATTAAATTTATAAACCGCTCTCTCTCCCCGAAGGGACTCGAGATGGTGCACAGGGAATTAAAAATACACATATATTAAAACCTACACACATTATCATACAAATTTAAAAGTGAATTAAACC
>JAPKID020006992.1:0-10433 GCA_026931265.2 Tropidonophis doriae | reverse complement strand
CCTCCAGAGGCTTCAGGAGCTTCCCTGAAGCCTCCAGAGGGCGAAAAACACCCTCAAAAGAAGGCCTAAATCAGCTGGCCAGCACACACATGCGTGCTGGAGCTGACATGGCAACATTTTACATGCCCTAAGAAATGGTTCCACGTGCCACCTGTGGCATCCGTGCCATAGGTTCGCCATCACTGCACTAGAAATTGAAACCGCTGAACTGCCAAGCTTTCTGATCCACAAGCTCAGTATCTTAGCCACTAAGCCACAGTGTCCCATTTGTTCATGTATAGGTATACATTAATGTATAATCATCTGTATAAACTATGCAGGAGATACTTGTTGAAATAGGATTTTTAATAGATGTTGCACCAGGGATATCCATAAAATCTGATGTTGTTCTCATTTGTTTAGCCTTCACCTCTCCCTGCAGATGCTTTTGTTTTGCGTATTTGGTTGTCTAGATTCAAAAACCCTGAGCTTTGAGAAATAAATACTACACAGAATCCCCATTGATTTCAATAACCCAGGTTCTTTTCACTGAAGGAAGAGATTTCTTCACATACGGGGGTTTTTTTCCTTAATTTTTTTTTACCATGCTATTTTCAGAAATGAATATTTTTCAAGCCATTATATTTTGATCACAAGCAAAAGTAATTTTCACCTTAGCCATACCAAATATCACACTTCTCCCAATGCTATCAAAGATTTCCCATATTTCTAGATGTGCTCAAAGTAATGCACATTCTCTATGAATTTGAATATATATTTGTACAACTTTTTTGTATATTATTGAAATTTAATGTATAAGTGTTGTGTTTATATACATACAAAACAGTTGCAAATTGCGAACAGTCAGTAATGACACCAATTTGCATTTTATTGATTGTGAACAAGCAAAAATAGACAAAGGTAGGTCAGGCATACTATCATATGGAATTTGCTACTGAGCAAAGAATTAGATTTACTAAAATAAATGACTTGTGTCAACTCTATGTGTACACTTTCAATAAAGCACACACCAAATATATTATGTCATTTAAATATATTTCTGTGATTTTTTATTGTGGGTTGATATGGAAATAGGAACCACATTTTCTGGATGAACATATGCAAAACTTATATATCTCAAATATCAACCCATCCACCCACCCACCCAGGGAGTGTAAAGTACAGCTGAGTAATCCTGAAACCCTAAATAGTTGACAAGATAAATAAATGTTGAAGTTTTGAAGAAATTACCAGGATGGAAACCAGGAGATTATGAGTTCTAATCCTGTTCTAGGCATCAAAGCTGACTGAATGACTCTGGACCAATGATTCATTCACAGGCCAAACTATCTTACTGAGTTGTTATGGAAAAAATAGGAGAAGGAATGTGTGTTGGATATGTTTGCTGTGTTAATTTATTTATTAGAATAATAAAGGTGGGATAAACATCTAATGAACTGATATCCAATACGATTTTAAATACACTAAGTTAGAAAGACAGACATAGGTGAAGAATCTCCATGACTGCATCCACTCCTAGTTTAGTGAAGAGGGGGGAAATTCCGATACGTCAGGACACAAATTTGGCACCCCTGTTAGACATTCTATACCTATAGAAATAAGCTAAATATGGATTACATATGTATGCCTAAAATTAAAAAATATATATTTTGAGGAATTTGGGGGGGGGAAGCTGAATATTAACTGTTTTCTGGAAGTTTATCTAAAGATTGTTTCTGCTTAGTTTTGCTCCAATGTATTGACTGCCATGTCAACATATCCATGTCTACCTGCTTTCTGAGCTTTAATGTGGAAAACTAAGAAGGCTTAAAGAAGTTTCTATCTTCTATCCGGTTATTGGCGTTATCACAACAAAAGTAAACCAGAAACAGAAAATTTCATTTTGTCCCTTTCTTGCATTTTATTGGTATCAGAATCTTGATAACAAACCTAACCTACAACTCATATAAAGGCCTACTATTACTTTCACACAATTTGAAGTCAAGTGACTAGATATAATAACTTTTGGACACCTGTACACTGTAATGCAAGTGGTAATATAGTATATTATTGTTTGTGGCACTCCTCGAATACCAATTTATTAGACCGCAGATTTTTCACAGAATAAAGTACATTTTTACTAACTCATCTATAGGGCTAAGAGGCTATTTTTGTCTTTCCTCGAGTATCTTTCTTCATTCTAGACTGTTGTAAAGCAATATTAGTCAATTTCACTATGAATTATAGCCTCCAACTGTCCCTTTTTAATGTTGTGTTACTTTAATCTATATTTATTCTCAGAAACTTGACCAGGAGTTAAGATTAATTTTTATGAAAATTGTATGTTATGAAGGTAAAGCAGGAATTCCTCTCTCAGTAAAATTGTGATGAACTTATTCTCAACTTTAATAGGATATTCAGAAGGGTTCCCAATCTATCGTAAATGTCTTCTTTCCCCAAAAATTGTATTTCATGTGTATTTCTCAGGGGAAAAAATAATTGACACACTGAATTATTTATCAAAGGGTAAACTTTTAAAAAATATCTTTAAAAGGAGTAAACTATGAACTGAGCATACACTAACAACCATCTTTATAGGACATGTTCTCCTGATCTTACCTCTCTTCTTCTCATGAAACTGCCATAGAGATGCTCTAGAGCAATAGCATCACATTGTTGTCACGTGACATATCATGACTTTTCCCCCCTTCGCTAAATTGGGGATAGGTGTGGCCAGCACATGACACACTTGCCTGTGGCTCGCAAGGTTGACACCCCTGCTCCAGGGGCTTCAGTGACATTATGAATCCTCAGGACTTAGGACCTGCCCAGTAGCAGGCTTGAGGCCCACTGTAAAAGATGGCTTTCAAGCCTGGTACCCTGCTCTTTAATGCCTCTAAAAACATTCTTCTTCCAATTCAATTCCCAGCTATCTAGGGCCATTTGCTTAGGGAAATTGAAGATTTCACCTATTTCAGATCAGCTCTTTTTCCTGCTCCTACCAGTTTCCCAACCAATTCTCAACTTGGAGAACTACGTAGATGAAACTAATCAGCAGCTATAAACAAGATGGTGGGAGGGGAAGCTGTATGGAGAAAATTACTTTTCTGTACAACTTCACCATCATTCCTGTAATAATACATTGAAATATTGACATTTCTGTCCCAGGGGTGTCATCACACGGAGCAGCTATCCATAAAAATTCCCGGTGGATTAAAAGTCACTTTCATTCATGGCCTTCTAGCATTCATCAGCTAGCATTAAAAATAACTGACAACATTGCTATGTTTTCTTCCAGGAGCAAAGAGGAAATTGTGTGAGAATAAATCATGCTGCCCCCATAATATGCCTTTGTGCATCTGGAATAGTGCCATGCTATGCTTCTCTTCCACACAACACAATATATAAATATATGGCCTGACATTTTTCCCTTGCTGAAAGTCTAGTGTGGGAAAAACTGACATCACAATGTGTGGCAGGCTAGTGCTTGTAAAAGCTGGTCATTGCTCAATCGTTTTCTTCTTCTTTTTCTCTCCAAACACTGTTGATCTATCAATCCCAGTGACTTCTAGATAGCAGCAGCAAAGAGGGGTTGGTATGTGAGAGAGCCATAGGAGAAATTTCCTGACATTTAGAATATTAATGAGAATGCGTCCAGAATTGTTGGTGGTCCAACACTGGACTTTTTAAAGATTGGTCAACCAATCTTTCTTTGTCTGATATGGTTATTTCAGGGTTTCCTGCTTGAGCAAATGGTGGGACTAGAAGATCTCTAATATCTCTTTCAATTCTGTTATTCTGTGCAGCATGTTCTTTCATTTAATTTCTTCAAAATACGTTTTTGTGGGTCAATCTTTGACTTATCAGCCACTAACTTGCAGCAAAAATTACATTATTAGATTTCATTGCTGGTCATCTTGTAGTTGCCTGGTGGTCAAACTGCAGCCACTGAATATGTCATTGAACTGGAACCTGAGGACTGTTACACTGATTGCTACATCAAATCACACAGTATATGCATATCTAATAATTCATGGCATTAAGGGAGGGGGAGAAAAGGCATAGATTGTGAAGCCATATATGTACCATGCTACATTCTGTAATAGAATAAAAGAAAGAAGTGAAAAACCAGACTCCCATAGGATTAGCAATACCAACTCATTTTAAAAAGAAAACCAGAGTTTCACCTTAAAATGAATAAAAGAATGTGTGTGTGTGTGTGTGTGTGTGTTAGTTTTATGAGCTGATCAACTAACACACATATTTTCAAAAATTACAGAACGGAACTCATGGCTTTCTGTCTAGATGGTCTCTGGTAATGAGCAAAAAGGCAGAAAAGGAAACAGTATGTCTCCTCCCTTAATTGGGGCCCTAGCAGGGTGTTGTGGAACAATTATATATATATTCCACAACAGGGTGTTGTGGAACAATTATAGATACTAATCCTCCTGTCTCAGCTGATGCAATGGGAGAGCTTGGCTGGCTGAATGGCTAAAGGCTCTTGCCTGATATGCAATACAGCCCCGGTTCGAATCCCAATAAGGGTATGGCTAGCTGATGAGAGCTAAAAAGCTCGAAATAGACCTATACTAGTCTCTCTGATTTATTTATTGATCAGCTCATAAAACTAACACACACACACACGTATATACACATACATGCATACATGCATGCATACATGCATACATGCATACATGCATACATACATATATAATTTATGGGACTACTGTATTTATTATTTGGATTATTAACCACTGGTATTCCACCTGGTATTCCAAATCATGAAGAGTCGGGTAATGTTAAGCCATTTCAGACCAATCTTATTTCATTTTTTCAATCAGTATTTTTCCCAGTAGATTGTAAGAATGCTGTAGAGGTAATAGCTCTTGACTTCCACAAAGCATTTGACAAAGTACCCATAGACTTTTCTGTTAACAAGCTAATTGAATACGGAATTGTTTGTCTGCACCCTAGCTGACTTGCTACCAATCTGAATTTTCACCTGATCTTGAGCCAGTGTGTGCTTGGACTATTGTAAATTGGGTGATAGGATGTTTTAGATTTATACCATCTTGAGAATTGTTTTTTATATGATGTCATGCTTATGTATTTTGTTTTCATTGTTAAACCACCCAGAGATATCCTGGAGTGGAATAGCCTAGGAATTCAATGAGTACATAAACAAATAATGGTGATGAAGTAGAGCTGATTGTAATGAAGAGATAAGTAGAATGCTTACCAACTTTGCAAATGACTCAAAATGGTGTGGGACAATTAATAATTTTAAAAGACATAATCAAGTTGGAAACTCCCTTGATGGAGTAGAAAAATAGGCTGAAAATAACAGAATGAAACTTAATAGACAATGTATCAGTCTTCACTAACCAAAAGGATATCATCGTAAAATGGATAATCTCACAGATGTAATTCTTCTAGTTTTGAATTTTTTTTTAAATTAAAAGTCATCTTATTTGTATATTAAATACTTTTATATTCCTACCTCTTGCAAATAATTTAACTATTTCTAAATATTTATAAATACAGGCTGTAAACTTGTTCTTTGGGTTGGGGTGCAAATCTATTACAAATGACAAATGATGGGAAAGGAGCAATGAAAATTTGAAACACCTACTTCAAACATTTCAAAGGCACTTCTAATTTAGTACAACCTATAATTGGCCACAGTCCGATCACCAATTGCAGTTTTCTTGCAGACACTTTATTTCATTACCAAAGTAGGTAACACCATCAGTGCTAGAAAGAAGCGAGTTTGTTGTAAGAGGGCCAGTGGAGAAATGGTCTGAGATTTTAAGGGGAAAAAGCTTTGCTTTCATGTTAGCAGGACTTAATTTTTTATTTGACAAAACATTGTTCCCTGAAATGAAATGAATCATTTCAAAGGAAAACAATTAAATGAATCTAGAACAGGGGTCTCAAACTCAATTTACCTGGGGGCCGCTGGAGGGAGAGGCTGGGCCGCATAAGGGATTCACTCCCCCTTCGGGCCGCACTAATATTATACTTCCATATCACCGTGGGGGCCACAAGATACCGTCCTGCGTGCCGCAATTGGCCCATGGGCCGCTAGTTTGAGACCCCTTATCTAGAAGCTACATGGAACTTCTTTCACACCTAAGACTCTCTGATAAAATATTATTTATTTTCTTCTTCTTCCTCAGTATAAAGCAAGACATCATGATCAAGTTAATCCACATATCTGTACATGTATAAATACATATCTAAATGTATTTAAATAAATAATATAATAATAAATAAATAATAAAATATTTATTTCCTCCTTCTTTCTCAGCTTAAGAAAAATATGATCAAACCTAATATGGGTTTGCTGGAAATGTTTCTAGATGAGTGCGCTCTGAATATCGTTTTTGATGGAAAGAAAGGTATAATAATAAAAATATGAATACATCACATAAAATATGTTAGTAATGTCATTTGTTAAGACTGCGGGTGCATATTCTATGTGTTTTGCCACAGGGATCACTGTATTCATTTAGTATAGTTTTAATTCAGCTTTTCCCATGGTAGTGCTTTTCAGATGCATTGGATCTCAATTGCCATTTTTGTACTAATAAACCAATAAATAATCAATAAAGACAAGCAATGGTTAAGGATAGCAAAAGTAAACTGTAGGACTGCAGATTTATTGAATCCAAACCGTAATGTATTGTATGTGGTAGAGGCACTGTCATATGGATTTATATTAGGAATTTGGAACTAATATTTTATGTTCCAGGTGAAATCTATGTGCATATACAATTAGTTTGAATTTGGTTTTGTTCTGCCTTCTGTAGCAGCCAGGTTTGAAAAAACAATATGTGAATGTTGAAGGTATAAGCCAAAAATGTATCTAAGAAATAGACATTATCTATGTTAGATTTTAGCCACTTCCAGATTCTGGTAGGTGATTCATTCCCCTTTAGCCTTATTCCCCTTTAGCCATATAGATAGTCATCAACTTACATCCACAATTGAACCCAAAATGTCTGTTGCTAACCAAGGCAGTTAAGCGAGTCATACCCCATTTGATGATATTTTTGGCATGTTTGTTAAGTGAATCACTGCAATTATTAAATGAATCGTGGTCATTAACTAGATCTGACTTCTCCCATTGATTTGTTTGACAAAAGCTCTTTAGGTAGTTTGCAAATAATTCTAGGGCCCTGGGATGATGCAAACCATTGTAAACACACACCAGTTGCCAAGAATCTGAATTTGAACATTTGAGTTTAGGGGTGCTGCAACAGTCATAAATAGGAGAACTGATCATAGGTCACTTTTTTTCAGTTGCACTGTAACTCTGAACAGTCATTAAACAGTGAACAATTATTGTAACTCAAGGACTACATGTAGCTTAGTACATGTAGTCCTTCAGTTACAATAATTGTTCACTGAATGTCCTTTGCCTAATTGTTCCCTCCTGCTTTATTTTACTCATTGAATCATTTTGGACAGATGGCACAGGGCCATCCTGGGACAAACATGGGCTAAATGTGTAAAAAACAATAGGGATTAAAAATCTGGGGAATTTAAGTCAAACCAAAACTGTTTTGCTTTTGCAAAACAGTCACCATAAATTTAAGCTAAATTAACAGAAGCTTGTGCTCTGATTCCATATCTAAAAGAGTAATTGGTTTTGCTTCCCCCTTCAACCTTCCTCTCTTCCTTTAGTTTCACCCACACAACCTCACTGTTCAGCTTTTGTGTGTCACTCTGTGGATGACAGCAAAACCCCTTTCAGTGCCGAAGTCTTTATGATATGCATGTGATTGATGTAAGGCTGCTCAAGGGAGATAATTTTCTTTTCAGTATCTGTATGCCATTTTTAATAGCCCTGCTTCCTGCTTCCCTTGCAGATAGAGATGTTATATATCTTAAAGAGGAGCTGTCTGGGGCTTGATTTCAAAAATCAAATGCTGGTGAAGCAGCTGTTAATCTTCTCATGTGCTGGTCCTGAATCTGAGACAGAACTAAATACACCAGGGTTGCATAGTGCATATGTATTTTACCAACTGCAGGAAAGTTTTATTTGTGGATGAAAGAATACCACCCCTCCCAATTTACTAAAATCTCCAAACTGTTTAGAACATAGAAGCCAGTCAAATAAACCGCATACATGAACCAATCAATCAATAGGACTTTTCTTACGTATCATTTTTATCATACCAGTAATATTAACTTCCATCAGATTTCTTTAAAAATCACAATGAACAGGAAATTTGATGATTTATTGTTGTTACGTTCTGTCCAGGAAGAAGTAATATAGTCTTCAGCTGCCTGGGAAATTCATGTCTTCACCTTTTTTATTCCATTTCCTCCTTTTGCCTTATCCTCATTAGTTGTTTATCATATGGGTCATGATTAATCATGAGTAACTACTCAGTATTCTGGCTGGAGCTTCTGAATCTGAAATAGAGCAGTAATTGATAACAGGAGAAATAAAGGTATCTACAAAGTGGTTGGACTCATTTTAAAGGTAATGGGGAATTGCAATTAAAATAGTATTTATCTCAGTTTTGCTTTAGATGTACTTAAAAAAAACAGTAATGGCAGAAAGCTGCTTTCCTGGAATGGGCTAATATGTAGTATATCTTTTTTGTGGTTTAGAATAGGGCAATTCTATTTTATCTAGGTAGCAAAATCCAGGCAACCCAGAAATGAAAATCCAAGATCTGAACATTCTTTTTTTGTTGATATCTAGAAGCTATCTGGCGATTAGAATTTGCAGCCTAAGATGTATAAATGCATGTGGTGATCCTATTAGAGCATTGTATGAATCTAGCCCTTATAATTTCTGAATAGTTTACTTGCTGAGCAAATTAAGCTAGTTGTGATTTCCTTGCAATTGCATGCCCTGTGAATATTTTTATCTGCTCAGATCTGGATTAACTACTGTGCAAAGAATTCAACAGGGCAGAATTCCAGATCTGCTGTGCTTTAGATCTACTTGAAGTAACATAAATATATTAAACTGTTGTAGAAAAGGGCTAGAAATAAATCCAAATAATTCATACATTTACACTTTCCTAGCAGTGTAAAGTGAGCATCCTTTTATAACTGAAGTCTTCCAGCTATGGTGGACTTCCATTCCCAGAATTCCTTTCCATCTTGCTAGCTAAACATTTTGGAAGATTTCAACATATCTGGAACACACTAACTTGGTGACTGTTAGTTTACAGGAGTATTTTTATTTAAGCAAGGTGGCGGGTGTGATGGTAAGTGATTTATAAAGGTCCCAATCAAATAGAGCTTAGTTATCCAAATCTAGATATGAATTTTAAGAACATTCATTTTTTGGAAGGGTTAATGCATTGTTTAAAATTATTCTTTTAATAAGCAGGAAGTTATTGTTATATTTTCTAGAATTCATAGTTACCCTGGTTCAAAAAGTGCAAGGATAAACAGAATGGTGATGTCAAATTTAGTCCTGTTCTTCCCTTAATAAGATCAGCAAGATTTCTTTCACACATTTCAAGTATTGCTACCTTATTTTCTCAAAAAAATATTTAGACAATTATTTCTGATGTCTGTAAATTCTGCCAATGATCTACATAGAAACACGTTTGAGATGATCCCTTCAAAAACTAGTGGCAGATTATGAAAAATGATTTCTGGAGGACAGAGGTAGAATGGGTGGAGAACAAGAGGGAGGCAGTCTCTTTCTTCTGAATGTATTGATGAGGTGTATATTCATCCTATTTTGTGGCTTAGGATTGTTATAAGTTAATTTACTTGCCCATTAAGAATGTTTGTGCTCTGTCTACAGTATTTGATGTTTATTAGAATATCAAGAATGATGCAAGTAGGACAATTTTAGCAGATTATACTAAAAAGAATAAAGAATATCTCTGGGGGGACATAGATCTGATTTATAGAATTAACTCAGCATATGCTAGAATAAATGATGTACCTAGAGAGATTCATATTAAATTCTTAAGAAGGTCCACAAGGCATGAGATTCTGAGGGAACAATGAGGGGGAGCCTTTGAAATATCAACAAAATGAAATTACCATATTGAAGCAAATTCCTAAAAAAATTCAAGAGATAAGAAGGAAGCATTCCTTCTTGTCCAAAAAATTATACAAAAAAGGAGTCTGGTTCAAATGGTTAATGCCTGAAGGAATGTTGGTATTCTGGCATGGGGGTAGAGTTAGAGTTAAAACAGTAGGAGAGGCGGAGGCCTTTCTTAAAAAGCACTCCTCAATCCTGGGAGATGAAGAAGAGGGAGCAGGAGGAGCCACAGCCCTGCCCACTGGCGGGAAGGGGGAAGAAGAAACAATAGCAAAGAGACTCAGATCTCAAAAATGAATTCATTTCGAAATTATTATTGTAATTCCTGAAAACGGATGTTAATATAAAACAAGATTGAATGTATGAAGTTTATGATGTGATATATATGTATCTCTTGCCACCATTTACTTAACTGTATTTTGTA
>JAPKID020006991.1:0-10433 GCA_026931265.2 Tropidonophis doriae | reverse complement strand
GCACTGTCCGGCAGACGGCACCCGGAGGAGGCCCTCTCTGTGAGAGCGAATGGGTCTAAGGGAGGTATGAGGCAAGATCAAGAGAGAAAATAAGGTAATATTTCTAAAACATAGAAAAAATCTAGAATTTGGAAAGATATTTGGATTAGTCATATTTTGATAAAAGCCCTGTTTAAAAACCCTGCTTTGATAT
The DNA here is from genome assembly GCA_026931265.2 of Tropidonophis doriae. Taxonomy (NCBI): domain Eukaryota; kingdom Metazoa; phylum Chordata; class Lepidosauria; order Squamata; family Natricidae; genus Tropidonophis; species Tropidonophis doriae. The sequence continues at coordinate 10,240 of JAPKID020006991.1, read as the reverse complement.
CTGCAATGGATTATGGAAACTATTCTGGATAGAAAACTAGACTGCTGTGGATGAGCACTGTGTTATTAGATTTCAAGGAGTGTATATGATAATGAAAAGGCACTGGTAACAGTCTTTCATCTAAATTAAGATATAATCTCACCAGTTGTCCACTCAGCCCAAAATCTGAGAATGTTCCCTGGTGGTTCAATTTATAAAATGAATTCTAGCTAGGCTTTTGTATTATACTTTTGTCTGTTCTCTAATTAAGGAAGTTAACTACAAGAGAACAGTTTTTAAACTCGGGGCAGATGTTAAAGGGTGGGGGGAAACTATTACTAATTTGGTGTAGAAATAGAAGGCCATCTGTATGCTGACTAACAACATATTTCATTCATTTCAGCACTAACAAAGGGAATACAGTTTCCAGCATCTGAGTTGTAACTCTTTCAGAACTTGAAATATAATCACCATGCTCTTTGTTCTTAATGGTAAAGGCATTGTGAGGCTATTTTAACAATTAACACTCAGTTATGTTCTTAAAAGAAAACCTTTTTACAAACCTTTTCTTAAATTTTTATCTCCCACATGCAAAATAAAAAAATTACCCAAGAATACTATATAAAATAAAACCATAAACATAATCCAATGAAAGAAAATCAAGCAATGTTAATAAAGCTTAACTGCAGTTTCAAAATAAAAACCAGGCTTTAATTTAAAAGAAAGAAAATTGCTCAGAGTAACAATTACCACCTACTATGGTTATTCACACACAGTTCTTCCAATTTTATAATTTATATTTTTAAAAATACAGATCTAATGGTAGAAACACTTCTTAGGTTTTATTAACATTGTGTGTGTGTGTGTGTGTGTGTGTGTGTGTGTGTGTTTGAAATGCAGTGGTAACCATGGTACTCATTGTTAATTGGTTCTGGAAAGCGTGATGAATACAAAAAATGTGTACCAAACACATTTTTCCCATAAGGAATAACGTAATGAGTCACAAGGTAGTCACACCGACAAGTTCTAGCTTAAATACCAAATAGACAATGAGTACAGGGACAAAATTTGTGTGCCAAAATGCATTGAGTACCAAACTTGATGAATTTCAAAGCAATTGAGTATCAAGGTACTACTGTACTAATTGTTTCAGATTAATTGATATCACTTTTTTCTGACTATTGGAATATATTCTATGACAGGGTTCAAGTAACACCACTAATGAAAGAAGGTTCTAAGGCTTGAGTTTCCGCAAAGTTCCATTTTATTAGAGATGTCATATTGGCACATGTGGGAAAACCCGAATCTGAGAGTTTCCAGCTTTTCCTCATCCAATTGAAAGTTCAAGTTCCTGCCCAGCACCCACAAGTCCATCACATGATCCAATCAAGCACCATCCTAACTGGAGATGCCTCCCAGTCACAAACCTTCAGATGCAGAGCAAAATATCCTTGACTGTCTGAGAAAGGAATGTTATTTTGACTATATCTACTCCATAGTAGACTATATCTAATCCACCCTCCCAGTTTCTCACAGCAATAATGTGGCTGGCCTGAAGGCCTAACATAAAAGATGGCTTCAGGCCTGACATTTTTGTATAAGATGGCTTTGCAGTATTATACTCAGAATACCAAAATGCCCCCAAACAGTGTGGCAAATGAAAACAGTGGATGCTATTCCCCAAAAGACCATTGAAGTTTTCTTTAAATAAATAATTAACATTTTATTTCCCCTCTTTAAGGCTACTACATCCATATTGTACATATCCACCTTCAAAATGAGAAAAAGGAATGGCCCCAAGTATTAGGGCCAACAACTTTTACTGGTATGGGGTTGGTCTTGTGCAAGCAATCACATGAAAACTCATGATATCTTCAAATTTTTCAAGAAGATGAAAGAAGGAATGAGACTTGCCCATTATATTATTGATATTTCATACACGTTTGGCATGGGGCTAAAATGTTGGCTGCAATAAATCTCCAGAAGGTGCTACCAAAGGTTTAATATGACATAAGGAGTAATTTTCTAAATACATGGTTTAAAAAGTAATATGAACAATATTTTAAATTTAATTTAGATGTAAATGAAATATAATCATTTCCTCCTATGTTGGTGATAACATCCATTTTTTTCAGAGTAGAGGAGGGCAACTATGGTCAGGAATTCTGGGAGTTGAAGTCCACAGGTCATAAAGAGACTACACAGTAGTTGTTCACCTCTGCTTTAGGGGTGATCCCTTGATAAACTACTTAAAGGTTATGTAAATGTCTACCCTAGAGTATAACCTTCAACTAGAAAAATATTGTGAATACGGTATGTATTTTTATTTTTATTTTTGGTCTCATTTGATTAGCCTCTACTGCAGATAATGTCAAACCTTTCCTTTCAAAACTTTTGAGCATATAGTTATATTACTGCATATATAAAACACAGTTCTGTGTCTTTTTTCAAAGCTGTCTGCCATTAATCCCAAAAGAAAGGTCTGTCATTTCAATTGTACATTAATCTTTAAAAATCTCCTGAATTAGTGTGTGTATTTGTATTCAAAATTTTCTGGCATCCACCAAACATGATAAAATGCCCCTTCATCTGGTTCACATTTTCAACATACATTCAAAGTGCCTTTATGTATTCTAGACCAGGGGTCCCCAACCTTTTTTGCACCAGGGACCAGTTTAATTTAAAAAAATATTCTTCGGACCCGGCTGGCGTAGGGGGGGGGGAAGGGAGAACAGTCGGCACATGCGCACGCGGGGGCGAGCCGGCTCACTCGGCCCTCTAGGGCAGTTCTCTTTTTTTCTTTCTCTCTCTTTCTTTCTCTTTCTGTCTCTTTTTCTTTCTTTCTCTCTCTCTCTTTCTTTTTCTCTCTCTTCCTTTCTGTCTCTCTTTGTCTGTCTGTCTTTCTCTCTCTCTTTCTTTCTCCCACTTTCTTTTTCTTTCTCTTTTTCTTTTTCTTTCTCTCTCTGTCTCTCTTCTTTGTCCGCCCATCTCTGTCACTCTGCGTGTGTGTGTGTGTGTGCCTGTCTGTCTCGCATTCACTCAATCACTTATTCTGTGTCTCTATCTATCTTTCTCTCCCTCTCTCCCTAAGTTTCTCTGTCTCTCCCTGTGTCTCTCTGTGTCTGTGCCTCTCTCTCTCTGTCTGTCTGTCGTCGTCCCCCGTCCCCCACCCCTCACCCGCGGAGCCTCCTCAGCCCGGCCCGCTGTGCTTACTCGAGGGAGGAAGGAAAACGGCGGCCGGTAGGGAGGCTTGCTGTGGTGGTATGCAAGAGTCCCACCTTCGATGAGGTGTGAACTCCAACGGCGCGAACAGCCGTGCCTGTGTTCTCCCTTGCGCTCTGTCCAGGGGGCTGCCCCTCCTCCCTCCTCCTCCTCTTCGGCCCTGCGGGCCTGTTCTTACCACGCCATGGACCGGCACCGGTCTGCAGCCTGGGGGTTGGGGACCCCTGTTCCAGACAATTTCTCTGGTGACAGTGCATCATTTTATAAAAAAATTCTTTAAGACTAGAAAATAATGTAAATTTCAGGCTTTTCAGACAGATTTACCCATTGTATCATCTGTGTACTCAAAACAACATTTTTAGACCATTTTATCATACATTCTTTCACTTGTTCCTCTTCTTTCTCAAATTGCAACCAAAGTCTAAATATTTTAGCAATTGCATGTTCATCATTTGAACATACTTCTATTTCAAACACAGTTTTACATTGTTCAAAACCATCAAATATTTGATCCACTGTTAATTGTACATGAAAAAACCATTGACAAGCATATGCTTCTGTTGTCAGACCTTAGTTTGATTTTACAATCCACTTGAGCAAATTCTAGTACATCACTGTAAGTTAACTATGTTATCACTTCTTGTCTATGAAAGGCATCTTGTACTGAGAGTTGCAAAGGTTTATTCAGGCACAATCTAGGTTTGTATTTATTCCATATTCTGAAAAAGGCACATCTAACATAATGATTTTTTAAAAAAATATTAACCTTAGCTTTGTGATTCCGCAAACATCTCTACCACGCCCTCAAGGAGCTTTTCATATTATTATTATTGAATGACAGAGCAATTTGGGTGACTGATTCTGTTTCACTGGAATTGTTCTGGGACCTTGTAATTATCAAATATTTCTATATTCCACCCAAACTATCTCTGATACATACCCTTTGGAAAATGATATGGCTTTTTTTTAAACTATATGCTAAGAGTTGAAGTCCACAGATGCTTGGAGGAGGGATTAAGTGGTTAAGATGAACCATACATGACTGAAAAGAAATTACTTTCTTAAAAATATGGTTTATATAAGAACATATTTCAAATGGACTGCTCAAGTAATCCACTGAATTTCTGACTACAAATAAAGAAGCATAATGCTAGGTGATACACATTGGTTTGGATTATCACACTTGTCAGAAAGAGAGAGGCTACTCTTGTTATATTTATCAAGCAATATAAGCACGGCTATCCTTCTGGGCAGATAATTATGTAAAATCCTATAATCTGCACTTGACATTTGGTGAGTTTTTGGCTGTAGAACACACACACTAGCCCAAAATTCAGCATGGAAAACAAATTGATGATATGTGGACTATATTTATAGACAATAAGGAAAAACCTTGCAATTGCGTAGCCTTTTTAAATGTAGTCTCTTTGTCTCTCTGTGTGTCTGTTCTTAGAAAACTCATGTGGTCATTTCTGCTGATCTTTATTATCCAGATTGTAGTCTTTTGTTTGAAGCTGAAAGGAACCATGGCCTTGTCTAAACATTTTTTCTTAACCAAAACCATTATTTTGCTACGCAAAAGCCCAAGACACATCTGTCAACAACTGCACTGCTAAATCACCCCAGAAGTATCTGATTAGGATTTCCTAAACAGAAACATTTCTCAAATAGATCCGGCAAGTCTTCCAGTGGGCACGGAAGGCATATGAAGACAACTGAATTAAATATTTTAAACCGTTCCTCCAGCACAACACACCAAGGCTGAATCAAGAAACACCAAGTCTTTAAGAGTCATTAAGAAGAAATCAATGTAAAAAGCAGATATTTCCCTTGTTGAAGACTTATATCCAGCGAACTAATGCACACTTATCAAGATCCATTCCTAAATGCAGGCATCAAAGTCAATTAGGTACACTTCATAAAAAGGAAGGTGCTCTTAAGTAGTTAGATCAATAGTATGTAAGAGTTCAGCTAACAGCTTAGGTACCACTGAGTTCTGTTAGACTAAAGCCTAAGCTACTTATTACCTCTGTTTGAAATTTCCCCTTTCCCTAGTTATAAAAAAGTATAATTTGAGAGAATTTGGTGAAGGAGCAGGAATGGCATTTGGATGGTGATTGGCAGACAGATGGCAAATTCAAATCAGCAAAGCCTCACCAGAAAAAGGAGAGATTTTAAGGTTACTGCTTGCATTGTGGACACCTGTTCCTTGTGAGTGAACTGCAGGAGAAAACGTTTTTACAGTTGGATCATGAGTTGTGCAGCCATATGTTGAGGATTTCCAACCACAGCCATAATATAGTCTGTATGGGCATGAGATTTATATAACTATAATTTCTTAACTGTTTTTGGATGTAATTTCTGAGATTTTCTGAATGGTACAATAAGAAAATTCCACTTGGTGGACTATTATATATATTTTAGATTACAAAGGAGTAGAAGTAAAAAAAAGTTTTAAAAAGCATTTAGCAAAAGCATGTAGCAAAAAGCTTAACACGAAGTCAATGTAAGAAAGTTTTATACAGATAAAGGACTATAGGATGAAAGAATATTTTTTGATGAAAGTGCTTTTGAACAAATTGAAATAAAATTGGACAAACAAATTGATCTTTTAGCAAGGCTTTTTTGTTTACTATTAAAGAATGCATACAATTGATGGGTTTTATAAAATAAAAGTTAAAGGTAAACATGATTCCTAAGTGGCTCACTGTAACTATGGTTTCTGTGCTGCTTACTTTAAAATATGGAGTGCTATTTGAAATAAAAGTATCAAGATTATAGGAAGACAAAAGAGGGGGATGGGGGATAAAGCTTGCCTTTTATTTTTCCCTTGTTTCAGATATTTTCATTTTTGGATTAGAATGTTGTAATGGCAACCATCAAAAAACCAGCAAGAATAAAGGATTGTTAGAACAACCTACAGAGAAAGAAATTGCATCAGATTTGCTTCAGAAAGTGTTTGAAGCATGTTAGCTAAATTATTTAATACTAAATTGACAGCTTTTCAAAAAAGAATGGATGAAAGAATTGTAAAGATGATAGAGGAGGTGAAAAAGCTAAGAGTGAAAAGTTTGGTAAAATAAGTGTCTACATATTGTATTTTGCAGGTCCAGGTGTTTTGGGGTTTTTTTGTTTTGTGGTGGAAGAGAAATTGATGAACAAACTATTGGGAAATATTTATGAAATTTATTTTTGCATTTGATAACTGCAGCAGGATTATTGTATGCATACTGATGGAAAAGTTCGACATTATCCACAATGGAAGAATAGTTGGTGAAGAAGGTGAACTTTTGAAAGACAGTTAAATTGACTTCTTTGAGTAGAGAAAAAGATAATACCTATATTTATTGGTGAGTATAAACCCCTCACAGCCTTTTTTTTCCTAAAAAAATAAACATCTGATGTGCGGTTTTGGTAACTAGAAAACGTTGATTATAGAAAGAAAAGGTTACAGATAGTCCGTGAGGAACAATCCTTTGTTTAGTGACCATTTGAAGTTACAACAGCCTGGAAATAAGGGGCTTAGGACTGGGTTACCGATTTACAACTGTTGCAGCATCTCCATCGTCACATGATTAAAATTTGAGCATTTGGCAACTGGCATGTATTTATGGGGCCATGTGATCAACACCTGTGAATTTGAGTAAAATGTAGGAGAAAACGTTTTTGCTTTGGATTATGAGTTCTGCAGCCATATATTGAGGGTTTCCAACCGCGGCCATAATAAAGTCTATATGGGCATGAGATTGATACACTGTAATTTCTTAACTGTTGTTGGATGTAACTAATTTCTGAGATTTTCAGTCAGCTTCTGACAAGCAAAAACAATGGGAGAAGCCAGATTCACTAAATGGCCATGTGAAGCCAGATTCACTAAATGGCCATGTGAAGCCAGATTCACTAAATGGCCATGTGAAGCCAGATTCACTAAACGGCCATGTGAAGCCAGATTCACTAAACGGCCATGTGAAGCCAGATTCACTAAATGGCCATGTGACTTCCTTAATGACTGCAGCAATTCACTTAACATCTATGGGAAAAAGATTGTAAAATGGGGAAAGATTCATTTAATAACTCACTTACTTAGCAACAGAAATTTTGGGCTAGGTAGGCCAGATTGTTGGGGGCAATATGCTGACTCTGTAAACTGCTTAGAGAGGGCTGTACAGCACTGTGAAGCAGTATATAAGCCTAAGTGCTATTGCTATTGCTAGTTCTTTGTATTTTTTTGGTTATTTTATTCTCTATATTTTCTTTTATTGCTTTTTTAGCTTTTCTTATTTTTTTCTTTTTCTTACTTTACATTAGTTTGTGTTAATGTATGTGTGCATGTATATACATACGTACATATGTACATACATACATACATACATACATACATACATACAAATGCATAGATGTGTGTGTACTGTATACAAAGAAAAGTGTAATTTGAACAGTAAGACTTTTTGTCTAGGATATTGTTAATCTGGACATCTGTATGTGGTGTGATGATCTATCTCAATTCTCTGCTTTGTGGCGACATGGAGTTTGAATATCTATTTCCATGTTCTGATGCTACCTGGACATTTTTGACATAATAAAACCATACCGCCTGTCACCCGGGAGGCTGTGAAATTACTTTCTCTCTGTATGTCTGAGCTTTTTCAATATTTTTATTTTCACTCCCTTCCTATTTCTGCAAGACGGTGAATCGCAATCTTTAGTGCTTCCAAAATGCCTCTCTTTCTCTTCCCTCTCCAACTTCCTAAATGTCTTTACTTTATCTCTGCAGACCTCTTTATACCAGTCAACACACCAGAGCTGTAACTGAGGATATTGTTTATAGGTTTTCTGTAGATTTTTATTACAGCTGTGACATTAGATTGATGGACCATTTCCATCTTGTTCCCTGCCAATTGTACACTGAATGGATGTGTGACAGCATGATGGATGGGCAAGGGGGCCATGTGAAGAGACAGCTGCTATAATAACAGTCACTGGGGTTTGAAAAAGATCTTAACCTTCCCACAATTGCTTCTAATTTTTTTTTTAATCCAATAATAAAATTTTATCTATGGAATGAGATTGGGGTAGGATGATGGGAATGAAGGTACTTGCAAAAAGGAATGTATGAAGAATGTCAGTGGTCTTCCTGGCTAATTAAATAGTTTCCCAAATCTGCAAGAAAGTCCTACAGGAATCATTGACTGCTATGTTCTAAACAAAGTCAAAAGGTTTTCTGGGCTATAGAAAGGAGATTTACTTCCTATTGCGGGAAAGGGAGTTGGAATGCCTTCCTTTCACACAGTTGGGAATACCTAGATTTTGCTTGAGTGGAAACACAAGCTTGCCAGGAAGCAATCATTTAAAAGCTTGTGTCAGGGAGGGGGGAAACGGGATTTCTGAAGTAAAGCCATCAGTTCCACTGGTCATTTAAAAGTTTCAGGTTTATTTACCTAGATACCACCAACTTCTCTGGAGACCCTTTAGAAATGGAAGGGAAACAGTTTGAAAAGTCTTGTCACTGATTTCATGACACAAAAGATGGAGGAAGATTGGTTTTCCCCCAAAGCCAAGATAATACTATATGTATACTATATACTATAATATACTATATCTGTTTGTGTGCACATGTGTGTGTATATACACTGTATATATACACATACAACACACATGCACACACACAGAGACAGAAAACAGGCAGACACATACCTACTGTATATAGTGTAGGTGTGTGTATGTAGGTATAGATGTATAAATATCTGAGAGAGAAGGGTGATCAAGAAGTATGAAATATAGATAAATAAAACACATACACACATACCCTGTTTATTTATTACACTGAAGTACCAACCTAGCAGTTCAGATTTTAGATTTAGATTTTATTCCATTTCTATACCTCTTCTATCTCCCCAATGGGACTCAGGGCGGTGCACAGGAAAGTTTAAAAAGAATACAAACATACAAACTGTAATAAATACAAACACAACACTAAAATATAATTAAATTAAATATGGCCTGTGCTAAAAATATAATTAAAAGTGATAAAAAGTTAAAATTCACTAACTAAGTCTGTAAAAAATTACCTCAGGATCTACGCTAGGCCGGCTAGATGACAAAAGTGGGTCTTGAGTAGTTGGCGGAAGAGGTGAAGGTCTGTGGTGGTATGAAGTTTGGGGGGTAGATCGTTCCAGAGTGCTGGGCCCTCCACAGAGAAGGCCCTTCCCCTGGGGGCAACCAGCCGGCATTGTCCGGCAGATGACACCCTGAGAAGGCCCTCCCTGTGGGAGTAGATCAGCCGAAGGGAGGTGTGTGGTAGGAGGTGGTCCCACAAATAACTAGGTCCCGTGCCATGGAGCATTTTAAAGATGGTTACCAACACCTTGAAGCGCACCCGAAAAGCCATCGGTAGCCAGTGCAGCTTGCGCAGGAGAGGTGTTACATGGAAGTGCCGTGAGGCTCCCAAGATGCCGCGCGCGGCCGCATTCTGTACCAACTGGAGCCTCCGGGTGCACCTCAAGGGGAGCCCCATGATATGTAAAAAATGCAAGTAGAAAATAGGAACCATCTTTGGGACAGCACTGGCTCTTCGGCTTTGAAACATAGGTGAGCACCGCTCCCTAGAGTTGGGAATGACTAGCACATATGTGCAAGGGGAACCGTTACCTTTACTTATTATGTTGAAGTCTGCCGTTATCAAAGAACTTAAATCCATTTTAGCCAATTGCTAGTGAGCCTCTTTTTAAACAGATGATTACAGAAATTACCTATAAGTCTTGAGATGAAAAGCAGGGAATGAAAAGGGAAGCATTTTCCCATTTTGATTATATCGCTCTAAGAGAGGCTGAATTTCTAGATATTAGGTGCTGGGATTTGTTAATGGCATGAACAGTAGTTGGAATGTGGCCTATATGAATTGTTGGATAAATATTTACTCCCAGTACCAACTATTCAATACAATGCAATAGCAGAGTTGGAAAGGACCTTGAAGGTCATCTAGTCCAACTCCCTGCCTAGGCAGGAAACCCTATACCATTTCAGACAAATGGCTATCCAA
>JAPKID020006990.1:0-10433 GCA_026931265.2 Tropidonophis doriae | reverse complement strand
CATGACTGCCAAGCCATGCCCACAAAATAGGCCACACCTACAGAGTAGGTTCTAAAAAATTTGAAACCCACCACTGCACTACATCCAATAGCAGTATAAAAGCAAATTAAGATGAAGAACTCACCTTCTTATTGTTCCTGAAAGCTGCAGCTCTGCTGATCTTAATAATAGCATGTATGCACATATTTCAATTAAAAATGAACTCAATATATCATTGCCCTTGCCAATCTCTTAATATTATATGATTTATATAATATACAGTATAAAAAGAAATCACATAAGATTTTTCTCTCCCAATGGGTAATGTGTCAGGACTGGTAATGGGAGTTACTTAATTGTAATAGCTTCACTTCTACTTGGAAAATCTGTTGTAGGGGCTGCCTCTAGCTAAAATGATTACTGTACTTTATACAGATAATCAGATAAATTTGAATGATAATTTTATAAAATTGATTATCCTCAAATCTGTTTGACATCTATCTGCATCTATTCGCAGGCTTGCACAGTCCTTTTGAAGGCTATCCCAATCTCACATTGGTTGCCAATTTGTTTTCCTGATGTTCCAGATGGATGTGTTGCCTCTGTCTGTGTACTGTCATGCAGTAACACCCAATAAGCAGAGGAGACCAACAGGTAAAGAGAAAAAAAAGAATTCTGCAACAACAGTTGGATTGAACTAATAAGGTGGTTACAGGATATAAATCATCCATAAAAATGCACGTCTCGTTGGTTTAAACAAACCTTTAGTCTTATATATTACTTATATTTTTACATTTTTACACCTAGAAGCTTAATTGATATAAAAATAAAATTATACTGGTGTAAAAAAAAATTAAGAACAATCAACTTTTGATCTCATAATCATTGCAATCTGGTTTTGTGTTGAGTTGGCCAATATATTAAATTTCCCGACTTGTATTTTTTGCACATAGACAAACCTTTCAATTAATGTGAAATCTTGTTTCTTTTTAACTCCTGCTTTGGAACCAGGGACTCATCTGACTCAGCATATATCAGTAGTTAACTAATACTGAAAAGGCAGTGGCCACAGGGGAACAGAAGCAAAAGTCAACAAGGGGAAGGGTAACATGGTTTATATGGTTGCGGCTGGTGTCGTATTATATAAAACAATGGCACTTACACACCACGATGACCCGTAAAAACTCTGGACATGTGGCCTTTAAGAAAGAAAAGTCCTCAGCTCATCCCACTTTCTCCAGTGGTCTTTTGTTAGTTCACAGCAAGGATCTGACTTTACGGCCTTGATCCTTCTGTAAAAGGAAGGACAGACTCAATTCAATTTGCCTCCCTCCCATTAGTAATGAGGAAACATCCATATGAGCAAACCCCATGATAATGTACAACAGATGGGTAGTTTTGTGCCTAATTAGATTCCGGACAGCTTGTTTGCTTGTAGTAAATGTGCGTATATTTACCGATTTCACACTTATTACACCGACAACAGCAAGGCGAGGAGAAAACATGATTCCTCCTGCCTCCCCTTTTTAAGCACCCATGTAGATCTGCAGAAGAACTCTTGATCAAATCATGACATGTAATTCAATTATTGTTGTCTATCACTTTCCTAGCAGATAAATGAATGTGAACTATTGAGTGGAGAAAATAAGGCTTGTTGTTATGTTCTCTCCTTTGTCTACCATATTGGCAAAAATCAAATACTATGCTTTTAAAAAAATCCTTATAGCCTTGGAACTTTTCTATTTGAAATGCACATTATGAAGACCTTCTTCAAAATACATTGTGGCTTCTTGCCTTTATCATGTGTTTACTATTTACTTGCAAATTCTAATAACTCAGAAGGGCTTCAATGTTTCCAACAATATATGATAAAGTGTCTTTCGAAAAAAATGTGTCTTTATTATTTTCCCCCAAGACGTACATTGTTGTTGTTGTTGTTGAAGAAGAAGAAGAAGAGTTGGCTCTGACTCTATTCACAAATTTTAGTACAATTATATTCAGAGCATTAATTAAGGTATTAATTAAATTAATTAAGCTGTTAAGATTACAGCAGAGAATATTCTATTTTCTGTTATCAACAACTTTTTCAATTTTTTTTAGTACAGTATTTTTTTAATATTAGTGAGAACATATTTTTATCTTACCTCTACATCCTCCTTCTGTATTTGTGATTGTGTCTGATCTATTATTAGTTACTATTGGGGGTAAGTATTGTTACATACAGAACACAGCAAAGGAATGACAAAAATAGTAGGTCAAAGAACTTAAAAGCATGGGACAAGAAAAAAGTAACAGCAATGCAACTTACTATATCTTTCTGTTCTTTTTTGATGCTTGAAAGCTACACTTCCCTTAGTATCTTCTCTTGATTTCTTCCAAACTTCCCACTACATTCTTCTTCAAGATCTCAGTGGTCTATTACTATTATTAGTATTTGGCATATTTAATTTGCATATTACTCGTGCCACCCATTGACACTGTTGTGAAATGCACAGTTGTACAAAATTTGCATATATAAATAAATGAAAAGATTCATTCAGCCATGGTATTCTAAGTCTTCTTCTTTGTCATGACTCATAACCTCATCTATTTATTTTGCAATTTGGCATTACTTTTGTTCTCTCTGTATACTGAGACCACCAACTTTATTACTTTTCTACTAGTCACTGACTTTTATATTTACATCCTATTCATTTAGCTTCTATTCATTTTAGGCCTTATCCATTCTTGTTTTACATTTCTTAACTACTCACTTGAATTCAACTTATTTATTTATATTTCACATTTCTAAGCTGTCCATCACCCCCAAACAGGAGCTTTGTGTTTCTTTCTTTATTTTATGTTTCTTTTAATGTACTATTTCTCACTTTAAAGAAAAATGACATTATACACATTTATAGTTCATTGGGCAAAAACTAATTGTCCAAACATGTTCTTTACCATTCATTCTTTTTATACTTATACTTAACAATAAATCACGTAGTATCCACTATCTTTCAAGCCAAATTTGTCCTAAACTGATATGTCTCTTTCAATCAATTTTGTAAAAAAAAATAAAATTCCATCAATTTCTCCATTTTTATTATGTGTTCCAGTGTAGTGCATAAATCCATCTCAAGCCTTAATTTCTTGCCCAGCTACGTTTTCTGGGTCAGATTAAAAAATCTGGGTGTTTGGTATATTCAAATGCTCCTCACTCCCTCTTAAAATCCATCTAATACATTTCCCTACAAATCATTCAGGTTGTCAGCTAATAGTATATTGTTTGCATATAAAAATACATGTATTTTTTAAATCTTCACCAACATAGTACTAATATCACTGTGAGTATTCTTTATACAGGTATCCATAATACATAAAACTGAAAGGATATTACATATCCTTATGTACTTATGTATATTCTCATTTTTAGAGGAATCATTGCAGCAATCAACTCTCTTACAGACATTTTTACCTTTTTCAAAGTCTCTTTACCTTCTTTGTTCTACCCAGCATCCCTTTTTATTCCATCCTTTATATGCCATTCCACACAGTTCTAACGCAACATAATTCTTTTCACTTTGTTCTAAGCAACTTCATTATGCATTTCCACTTTTCATTTAATCTGTTGAGAGACTGATCAATCTAATACTTTTTCATAATGTATTCATACTTTCTCCTTCTGCTATCATTCTACTTTGATGCTCATTTATTATATACTCAGAACTTCTCATCACTCTTGCACTTTCATTAAATTTCTATCTTTCATTTTACACACACACACACACAATCCTTTCTGTGTGTACTTAGTAATGGACATCATATCTGAATCAAAGAAAACGAAACCTTTTTTTCGATGACAGTACAAAATCACAATTGTTATTCATTCCTGGGCCTCCAAAGGGTCAAAATTACTTTTCTACACCGTCTGGTCTGGTCCCTGCTCATTCATTCTTGTTCTGTCAACCCTGAAGTGAACCTGGTTGAGGCCATCTTGGAGGCTTCAGGATTGCCACATAACACAGAGAGGGGGGAAATAGTTAAATGGGGTTTTGTAGTCCAAACAATAACATTTTCCTGTGGGAACCAAGGACATACTCACATGTGCCTGACCACAGGAGGGGTGAAGTAACCAAGCAACAGGCCAGTACCTTGATTGGACAGTGTGACCAGTGACTTGGAAGAAAGAGGAAACTTTTACTTGGTGAAAGCTGTGGGAACTTCAGAGTTGGCTTTCCTCAGTTGTTCCAATATGAGGTATCCAATAAATTGTTTCTTCAGGAATTCTTACCTTACAGAGTTCTGTTTTTTGGGGGTGCATTTCTTGGAACGCTGACAGTTACCTTAGAATATCTTTTTCTCCTTCAATTATATTAATTTAATTCACATCTAGTTCTTCTTTAAACCATCATTCTACATGTAATCTGTAACGAACCCAACCCATGAATTTCTACATTCATATTCATCATTCACCCACATTATACTAATTAGTACCTTTGCATGTACATGTATGCCTTTTCTTTCATTATTAAACATGCATCTTCCCTTTCCTGCATGTATTCATCAATTCATTCCACAATATAAGAATATCTTTATTCATATTTGTTACATCCTCTTTCTCTCAATTGTGTGGAACCATAAATTAATTAATATTCCTTCAGTTCATTCCTTCAATTATTTATTCACTCCCTCATTCAGACATTTTCTTTACCATTTATTCTTTTTACACACAAAATTGCAGTTTTCCATATGATTTGGTCAATTGAGATCGACCTTTCCTATTTTTGGTCAGGCAAACTTTAATATAATGTTTTTGTTCATTTTCATATTTTTTTAGTAAGATAGAAATAGTGTACCCGCATATTACCCGCATATTACAAGAAAAATGGAAGTTCAGTTTTTTTTCATTTCATTATTTTATAAAAACTAAGATATCTAATCCTGAAACTGATATGCAATAGTTGCCTGCATCCCACCAACTCCAAAGTATATTATGTAATATTAATACAGATTTATAAAAGTGTAGGAACAAAATGTGGTTTGTGATGATTATGATGTTGTTGATGATAAAACAACTAAACATATCTGCCAAGGATCCTTATTTTTCTGAGTTAGGCTTTGTATATGACATTTGCAAGCATGTTATTGGTGGTTAAGAAAAGAGTCAGCTACAAAGTTCTTCATTCACATAGTAGTAACTACAGTGAATCTGGACAGTCAAAGGATTAATTTAACAGAAGTTAAATTTATTGTTCTATGCTACACTTTCTAATGCTCAAGGATGTATACAAGGTGTGCTTATCTTTTACACTTTGGCAGGTAGACATACTTATAAGTGAGCCACAGTTACTTATGATCTTTATTCTTTATATAATGCATGACCCTTATGTGAAAGTCAATGGAGTTCTGGAAATAAAGGAAGAACTAACAGATCTGGGGTTCAAAAATTTAAATTAAGCTTTTTCAATGTGCTTTACTCTAAAGTGATTTCTATTGTCTTCTACAGAATCATTCAACCCTTGTTGCATCAAAATAAAAGCAGTAAAGACAGGTTTCATATTACTTCAATACAGCTAGGTGATTTAGAAGCATGGGAAAAATCATCCCTGGGGAACTCACCTGAATCTCTCTGCTTCCATATTTGAGGGTTTTGTAGCTGAGCTTTGGTAAGTGATACATAATTACTATGAGTAATTTCCAGTTTACTTTACACCAAGGAAGCTCCCAGCCAGTCTCTATATCCAGTTCAGAAAAGGCACAAACCTCATTCAATTCCACTAGCAAGAAATATAGCTAGATGCTTGGTTTTTAAGATCAGTAAAAATCAAAATAATTAACTGACAAATATGAGATAAAAGCAGGGGGAGAGTGAAATACGAACAGAAAAAAATTATATTATGTGTATATAATTATATATTAAAAAGGCATATAACTGTCCGTAATCACTGGGAATTATGGAAATTGAAGACCCATTTGTTTTATCAGGCCAGTCTGGCCTAGTTCTATTACCTAGCCTCTAATCTGTATTCTAAATTTTAATTGGGTTTATAATGGGATAAGGTTTTAACATTTTTTTAAAAAAATTAGCACGGGGATGTAGTTTAATTCGATTTTAAATATTTATAATTCTGATTTGTATGTTTTTAATTCCTGTGCACCGCCCCGAGTCCCTTTGGGGAGAGAGGGTGGTTATATAAATCAAATAAAATGAAATAAATGAAAAATGAAATGATGATGATACTATTTGCATCAGATCGACCTTTGAGGAAGGTGTGCCAAGGGGCAATCGAACCTATGACATTGTTACAAGAAATGGTGAGCTATCTTATAAGATGGAACTCATATATGAGCAATGCACAGAGCTGTATAGAAATTATACCCCCTCATATAGAGGATTTAAAATCATTGAGGAAGCCTTATTTTTCCCTTATGATGAAAACAAAGCTCACTCGAAGCTTATGGTTCTGTGTGGAGATCTAGGCCGAATAGGTTTGCTTATGTGTGAAAGGGAAGGTGTGCAATTGGGTATGTTAAATTGCTCCCCACCTATACTTGCAAACCAGGGAAGGCAAAAGAGAAATGCGGTTGGAGCTTTGAAGTCTGGATGTGATAAGCCTACATTAATAGATCCCAGCAAAAAGGAAGAGTTTCTTTTTGGATTTAAAGCAAAAATCTTTGAATAGCTCATTCTTTTGTGTGTGTGCAGAAATGAGAGACTACAGTCTCAAATAGAATGACAATGTGTTTGGTGGGTTTACCAATGCCTGGAAAGTTTTTATTTGAGATATTATTGGACCCTATATTTGTACTCTTTCATATATAATCACCCTTTTTGAAAGTCCAAATAAATCCATTAACTGGACTCAGCAGAAGAAAACTGATGATAGAGTTGAAAACATGTTACCTGCTAATGATTGTGTTTTTTGCAAACATCCTGAAAAAGACAGGATAAAGTAATGAATGTGCATGTGCCTGCCAATCATGTTTTTGCTTGCACTGAAATGTAAGGACTAGAGGCTGCAAGGCCAGATTGTGGTTACCTAGAGGATGGTTTTTATTGTGTGACTTGCATGCTTATGTATGCTTATCCTCGCATACCATAGGAGGTCTATATACTATTGGACACTTGACTTTTGTATGGTATTAACTCAGGTCAATGATGAGATGCTAAATCAAAGTCTTTATCAAAAGGATAGAGAATCACCTGAACTGGTAATGTCTCCTTCCTTCTCATTATGCACATGATGTCCACGAAACTCATCCTAAGCAGGATATCACAGCAGGTACAGAACATGTGGATGGAATTCATGCACATGAACCTCTAGTTCATGCACCTGATGGTGGAAGGGAACATGAAGGGAACATGAACATGTGGAACCACCTATAGGGGACAAGAGTCACATGTTATATATCCAGGTGCACATCCTGTAAGATGATTTATAACACCAGTGGATAGTACCAAAACTGTGGTATAGGGTAAAGAGAAGCATCTCGCTTGAGCTTTGTCATCAATGAACCTTCATCAATGATAGCTCTTTAGCTGATGATATGGGTGTGTATCCAGACCAGAGTGACTATTGATTAGGTGGAGGTTGTTTCAATTCCTTGAAACAGCTAAGTTCAGCTAAGATGAACACCTTGCACAATATAAATACACATTGAACACATGTCACTGAAAGCTCTGCTCTTGGGAATGTTTGAAATCTGTTGACTTCCTGGTTGCCAGACTTCTCTTGACTGAAGGAATAATTTGTGGGAATCATGGTAATGAGTGTGTTACTTGTGTTTGAATGAGATGTGTTCCTTTGTGTCTAAAATACTTGATCTCCTTTAGAGAATCTAAGTGCTCAAAGAAGAAAAAAATTAAGCACTAGGGAGGCTAGAATTATGCAAGAGATTAGGAACTGAACTGTTTCCTGAATGTTGCCCAAATAAATGCTGTTAAAAAGAAAAAGGGTGGATTGAGAGAATAAGGATTATTCTGGATTATTTTGACTAAGATTTGATGGTTTTGGGTAGGCTTTGAAAATCCATTTGGGCCTAACACATGCATAGCATCGATTGCTCGCTTACTTAGACAAAGCTTAGAAAAGCTTTTCTGGAAAATCACAGTGAGCAAGTTATGGCAACCTGACCAGAAGTAGCTTGGAAACTCCCTTTCTAACTGGGAATAACTGGGAAATGTTGTTCAGGAAGCCGATATTCATCTTATTGTTTAAATTCTGGGAAAGCAGTGTCCCTTAGAACATTTGGGGGACATGTACTTTTCACATTGTATTTTGTGCATGCAATTGTGTTTTTGTGTATCCAGGTTATGATGCATCAGTTTGTGTATTTAAGGTGCATCTCTGTAGCTGGATCTCCATTCTCATGTGCATGGGAATCCATTAGCTAACATTATTAAACAGCTGTTTCGTTTTGCCATAAGTCTCCGTGACCATTTTTTTTTAAAATTCAAAAAGTTTTATTGGTTTTACAATTTTTTCTCGGGAAAAAGGTACATAGGATATATAAGAAATATTTTAAAGGCATCCATATCAGGGGTGCAGGCCGCACCAAGGCTTCATACAAAAATTAATAATTCTTCTGTTTAAGGTGGCATGAGTTACATACATATCATTTCATACACTCTGTGCGTTCAGTACGTTATTTCAACTAGGCCTCCAAGCAAGGACAAAGAGAAAAAGGGTTATGATATTTTTAAAAAAGGGAAAAATGTTTTGTATGTTTTTAAGTTCCTGTGCACCGCCCCGAGTCCCTTTGGGGAGAGAGGGCGGTTATATAAGTCAAATATAAATAAAAATAAATAAATAAATCTCCAGTCAGCTGATGCAAATTTAAATTTGCCGCTTACAGATGGCCACTCGATGCTGCGCTTAGCTTCTGGCTGGATTGTTTTGCTGGATTGTCAGTCAGATCTTTTTGTGTCTAGTTGCCTTCCAATCCCATCCTCGTCACGCGTGTTAGATCAGGTGAATGGAAGAGGCTGACTCAGGCTAACAGTAACAACAGCTCTTTTCTAGTCATAACTATGTACAATCCAGCAAAGACTCTGTCTGCCAGCAGCCCTTTTATAGAGAGCTATCAGATGTCTTAACCAATCATCTTTGACTATTTTCCCACCAGATAAGAGGACCTTGGTGGAAACTACCATACTGCCTGTCAGTATGCAGCACAAAGAATGTTCTTTCTGTGCCAACTCAGGAAGTTCCAACTGCCCAAGAAATGGCTGATACAGTTCTACAGAGGAATTATTGAGTCTGTCATCTGCACCTCTAAAACTGTCTGGTTTGATTCTGCAACCCAACAAGACAGACACAGACTTCAAAGGACAATTAGAACTTCAGGAAAAACCATTACTATCAACCTGCCTTCCATTGATTTTTTAATTTTTTTAATTTATTTTGTCAAGTATGTATAAGGTAATAGATATAAGTATAAATATGATTATGAATTGAGGACCTGTATACTGCACAAATCAAAAAGAGGGCCGTGAAAATATTTACAGAACCCTTGCATCCTGGACATAAATTGTTTCAACTCCTACCCTCAAAATGATGCTATAGAGCATTGCACATCAAGACAACTAGACACAGTTTTTTCCCAAATGGCATCATTCTGTTAAACAGATAATTCCCTCACCACTGTCAAACTATGCATTACTATTACTATTAGTCTTCTCATCGTTCCTATTGCCCATCTCCTCCCACTTATGTCTGCATGATTGTAACTTTGTTGCTTGTGTCCTTAGGATTTATATTGATATTGACTGTTTCCTGATTCAATTCCTGATTCCTGGGCAATCTTCCTCATTCGGTCTGTTATCTGTCTGATTACTTCTCCAGTATCATCAATCTCTAAGCAATAATTTGTTAAATTACATTTTTCCACACCTCCTTCTTTAACAAATATCAGCCCTTGTTTTCCCCCAGTCTGCCATCCTACACAACTCTATCATTTACATCTCACTGCACTCATTTGACTTTATGCGCTTTTTTGTGACTCATTGGCTTTATGCACTTTTTCCTTATTTTTCTCATTGGACTCTGCAAATATTGAATAAGTTTTAATGGTTCTATTTTTTAATTTTCTTTTTTCCTGGTTTAATGAATTATAGCTTTCTTTTTTTTTCTTAAAAAAAAAATAAAGGCAGAGTATATTAAGACTGAGAGTGATTAATAAGTATCACTGCCACCTAGTGGACTTGAAACAATGTTTCTATTTTCACTCTACTGAATGAATGTTTAGATTGAAGCTGTTCCCTTCAAGGCTACTCAGCCAAGATAAGACAGGGGAAAGAACATGGATGTTTATGCAGGTGTTCTTTGTAAAATCCTTTGTGTCTGGAAACTTGCCTTGAAAGAGTAAATAAATTTTTAGGAGGAAGCTTAGAGTGACCTTGGAAAGGCTTTCATCCTACAAAAGTTTTGAAATCTTCCTTTTTTTCCCTCTTTCTTCTTTTTTGGTGGCAGTAT
>JAPKID020006989.1:0-10434 GCA_026931265.2 Tropidonophis doriae | reverse complement strand
CTATCAGTCCTTCAGAGAGAACTAGTTTTCCTGTCCTAGATGACTGGTCCCCAACTATCACTAGCAAGAAAGAACAGGGGAGAACCTGTAGGTGAACTGCAGTTGTGGGGTTGCGAAGGGTGCAGGTAAAGTATGGACCACAAGAGTCATATAGAGTGAATGTTGACGTGCTTGAGATGCTCTCCCAGGCATCCTGCAATGCCCAAATATGCAACCCCCCCCCCAAAAAATCCACCTTTATATTTTTGGTGAGTGATTTGTTCTTCCCCTCTGGGAGGAGGTTTCAAACTATTTCCAACATGACTTCCAGATTCTGTAACAGCTTTGTTCCCTATGCCATCCATTTGGTAAACTCGCAAGATTTGTTTCTCTCATCATGTACATGTATACATCCGAACTAGACTGTGCTGTTTTTCTGTGTCATATCATATATGTGGGTACACACATAAATTTATATTTATTTATTTACTTTTTATTTTGTCATGTTTATGTAGTGTATGTTTATGTAGAGGTGGAGACTAGTGGTGGGTTGCAATTTATTTTATTATCAGTTCGCTCATGCACACACTTGTGCAATCATGTGACGCTTCTGTGCATGTGCAGAAGCATCTGGGCGGGTAGGCAGAGCCTCCCGCCGCCACCACTGCTGGTTTGCCTGATCCTGGGTGAACTGGCAGAAACCCACCTCTGGTGGAGACCCTTTGAGAGCTGTATGCAACAAAATTTCATTTTAATATATGCCAATTAGTGTACATTCAAAGTGACAATAAAGTAGTCTAAGTCTAAGTAAAGGTTGTAGGAACAGAGTGTAAAAAGCAACTCATAATCTTCAATGCTTCACTTTAAATAAGAAGAAACATCCTTTTTTGCAGAAGAAAGGCGGTTCAAAAAAGAAAGATCATACTATTGTTATACAATTCCAAATAGTGGCAAGAAGCCAATAGTAAAGAGATGGGGCAAAGCCAATTGTGTATAATCTTTTCTCCCCCAAATTAGAGAGGATCTGCCGGGCCCACTAGATTCTTTGTCTCTCCTGTGTGGGTGCAGGATGGCATGAACAGGAGGAGGAGGAAGAAAAGAAGCGGAAGTGGCAGCAGAATTAAGGGAGGAAAATAAAGCACACAAGGAGCTAAGGGAATCTTCAGAGATTACCTCTGGCAGCAATTCAGGGTAAAATTAGGAGCTGCAGTAGCTTTTTTGCTTTTTTTTTTTAATGTGGTGAAGCATAGGTTAAAGATCTCACCAGGAAAGTTTGTCTCAAAGGATCTGTACTTCTTTATGGATTTATATGGCAGATAAAAATAGTTTCTCTTCCTCTCTAATAAAATACATCCACCTGTAGAACTAAAGGAGAGAGCTGCTTAATAACAAGCAGTAAGAAAAACAGTCCAGTAACGGCAGGCTAGACTGGAAAAATAGAGAGGCATGATGGATGATCTTAACCTCCATCCATCTTCTGATGTGGGATGGAGTTCAATACTTGGTTATATTGAATGCCATGACTTTTATAATTCTATCCCGGATGCTGTTGGCTTTATGTTTTCTTTTTGTATAATGCTTTTTATCATTTTAATATTGTTAGTCACCCAGAGTTGTATATTTGAGATGGCAACCATATCAATTTACTAAATAAATACAGGTAGTCCGCAAATTACAACAGTTTATTTAGTGACTGTTCAAAGTTACAGCTGGAAAAAAAAAAGACTTATGACCATTTTGCAGCATCCCCATGGTCACATGGTTTACATTTGGATGCTTGACAACTAACTCATATTTATGATGGTTGCAGTATCCCTGAGTCATGTGATTGACTTTTGCATCCTTCTGACAAGGAAAGTCAATAGGGAAACCAGATTCATGTAACAACGGTGTCACTAATTCAACAACTGCAGTGATCCACTGAACAACTATGGCAAGAAAAGTCGTAAAATGGGGCAAAACTCCCTTAGCAAATTTCTCACTTAGTAACATGAATTTTGAGCTTAGTTGTGACTGAGGACTACCTGCAATATCCTCTCTGTCACATTAAAGATTGCAATGCAAGTTTTAGAGAGGTTTGTGTAAGTGCTGTCCGTGGTTGCATGTGGTTCTAGGACCGTGATGGCGAACCTATGGTGGCACGCGGAACCATTTCTTAGGGCACGTGAGGAGTTGCCCTGTCAGCTCCAGCGTGCAAGTGTGCGCTGGCCAGCTGATTTAGGCCTTATTTGAGGCCATTTTTCACCCTCTGGAAGCTTCAGGGAAGCTCCTGAAGCCTCTGGAGGTGTGGGGGAGGCTGTCTTCACCCTTCCCAGGCTCCTAGAAAGCCTCTGGAGCCTGGGGAGGGCGACAAAAGTGCGCCAAAAGCAGGGGGTCACAAACATAGCGTTATGGGGGTGGCACGCCCATGCACGACCCTCCTGCGCTCCCTCCGCTTTTGGCACGCGAGCCAAAAAAGTTTAGCCATCACTCTTCTAGGAGATAGAAAGGGTTGGTTATGCTTAACAACCTCCCACCCCCAGTCAAATATTTTAAAAGCCAAATTATTTACTATAGGGGGGATTCAAGAGTGCTCTGTTATGAATTACTATTTTAAAATCTGTGACAAAACTCTCAATGTTTTCTTTAAAATGTAGAACGACAACCATTATTGCAAAGAAATGTTCACTTTTCCATATACTCAGGGTAACAGTCCAGCCATAGCTGCTTTTATATGCCAGGAAAGACAGAGATCAAACATACATACAATAGCCATTACTCCCCCGCCCCTACTTTACTATATTCTTCTACTATACAAAAAAAGGTCAAAGTTGTGATGCTTGGAGCAAAGTGTGGTGTGGATAAAAAGAATTTTATCTACAAAGTATTATTCAGGTTAGTCACAATGAGCCATTCATATACTATATTTTTTTCGCAGGCCAAATGTAAAAGACCATTGGATTCTCTGTGTGACTGTGCAGAATAAAGGTAATAAATTCAGCCCTGAATCCAAACGATGTGAATCCTGTTGGCAATGTGATTTCTACTCCCAAATGCATCCCTTCTTTCTACAAAATAATAATTTTCAAGTTATAAACTCAGTCAATATATGCTACGATATTCAGCTAATAGTGTATTTGAATGGTATGTGAAAGTAAAGAATTCTCTATAACCTTGATATGCGCAGATAGTAGCAAACACACTTATATCAGCTTGTAATAGAATTGCCACTGAATTTAATCTACATGTCAATATGCATACTGTATTTCTTCCTTGTATGAAAACATCTAAAACATTGGGAGGGGGGAGTTTCAATAAGAATAGTTATAGTATTTCTATTTTCTTGAATATCAGCAAAAAAATAATAATGGGCAATTAGGAAATCAGACAGATATTATTGTCATAGTTGTGGCTTTTGTGGCAGGTTAGAGACTCACACAAGAGGCAGCCCAAAATTAAACTAGTTGAGATAATTGTATATCAGGAATCAGACATGAAACATCGGGAGCAAATAATGAAATGTATATGATGACCCAAACTCTGCTCCTTTTATAATTGTGACATGATATTGTATCCACACATATAAAGTACATGCAAATAGGCTTGGATGGAGATGGTGTAACCATCTTTGTCCTTCTACATCAGTGGTCGTCATCCTGGTCCCTACCGTCCACTAGTGGGCGTTCCAGCTTTCATGGTGGGTGGTAGGGGTTTTGTCCGATACTGAAACACTTTTCTTGTCCCTGTGTGTCCCTGGGTTTAATCCTTTCCTTTAATTCATGTAATATTTACACAAAATGACTAGGAGAGATCAGCCATAAATTTAAGAGGAAATGTAGGATGCCGGATGCGAGTGGTGTGGTGGCTTAGAGGTGTGGTTCTCACCAATCAGGAGGCTAGGAGTTCAGTTATAGGTAGCAGCAGATATTTCTCTCTTTGGGTGCAATGAGTAACTGCTTACTGTGAGCTGTGCATAGGTGTCAGGAAGGGCATCTGGCCAGTAAATACCCAACCTCCATTCAGTTACCCTGAGTCCACCTCAATGCAGGATCATTAAAAAATAAAGTAATAGGATGCAGATGAAAATGAGTTATACATATTTATCCTGGACTGACTGGGAGATACAAGTAGAAACAGTGGCTTTGGCTAGTGTACAAGTTGTGACCTTTCTGCAACAGAATTGCCCTTGGCATTTCTAGATTTGATTATTGCAACTTGTTCCACATAGCGTTGCCCTTAAAGGCTACCAGGAATTTTCAACTGATCCACAGCACAGCAGCCACATGCATGCTCATTGTCACTCATGTTATGTTATACCTGGATGTTGTACTGGTTTTCAATAGGCTTGTGAGTGTAATTCAGTGGCTTTTTATTACCTATGTGGCTGGGAGTCTGGATATTGTAGGGATTACTTTTTCACCAAGAATTTCTGCCTGTTCTACTCAAACAACCATGGAGTTCCTACAAAGACTTGCCACCAGCTAGGAGGTATAGTGGGAGGAGCCCAACAACCGGTACTCTCTGTAACAGCTCTCCTTCTTTGGAACAGCTTGCATCCAAGATAAATTTACCATCATGGCCAACTAGAAGGTCTTCAGAGAATGTTGAGGTTCTTTTTTTATTAACAAAAATTATAGGCCCCCTTAATTTGTTAGAACTTTGAATTAATTATTCCACAGGCATCATACTCAATAAATTCATCTTACTATTTTTAACACTTACTATTTTTAAATTGAAACTTAACTGAATGATTGTTTTAATTCACGTATTACTTTTTATTGTGCTTTATACATAAATTTTATAAGGTGCCCTAGAGCTCTTCTTGGTTTTAAGTGACAGATAAATCTAGCAAATGAAATAAAGGGCAGAGCTTGTGCACTGACATCATGATGCACATTTTATTATTTTGACAAAATCTTGGCTTGCTGGAGATGCCTGCATGGAGCGGTGATGACAGGCTGTTTCCTCTACCCAGGTTACAGTTATTTATGTGCTAGTTGTAGATGCTATCATATTGTTAGAGCTGAAAAAATATTCACAGATATTTAACCATTTGGAAACTGAAAAATATCCCAGAAGACAATGCAAACCATTGCAATGCTATTATCAAAAACACACATACACACAAAACCCCTATGGATCAGGAATTAAGTTTGATCAGAAGGAGGCTATAAAACTGTAATAGTCATGGAAATGAATGGGATTCTTGGCTTGGGCAGGTTCCTTCAGAGTCCTCATGTCTATATATTTATAGGAAGATAAAAAATACTGCATAGAGACATAATATTAGTTTAACTATTTGGAATATGATCAAAGCTGTATGAGAGCATAGATCTCACATTCATAATTTCCAATTGTTACTGCCGAAACCAGCCAAAGAGAATGCACGGCCTCCCTCTGAAACAATATTTAGGTGATTGTATTTCCAATGATTTACTATTTTATAATATATTATTACAGCAGTTGTGAATTCGGATATATGATTAGTGTGTGCAGAACTGGGCAACTATTGTAATGGCAATACAAAAGGGAGGGAGAATGGATCTAGTAAGCATGTCTCTACTTGCCAATGCAGAAATATATTCAGATGCTTTAATTTTCAGTACATGTACAGATGGAGTTGCTTTCACAATTTATATCCGTATCAAATAGGAAACAGTTATGATTTTCACCTACCTTGTGTTTTCACATTATAAAATCTTTGAAACTTTACTAGGGACTGTAATAACCGAGCTAAAATATTCCCAGCTGTTACATTTCCTTGGAATAGCTCCATTAAATTTTATGCCAAGGTAAAACAACGTTAGTATAACTTTGATTTACAGAGATATTGTACTAGTAAGGGTTGTCTATCAAGGAATGCTAATCATGCAATCACTGTATCCCCCCACCCCCCCTAATTACTGGACATTCTGAGGGTTAATGTACAATATTATATATTTATGTAAAGTTCAACCTTGTTTTTATTCTTTTCTTCTCTGTTGGTGGTATTGCCAACACCAATGCTGAAATGTAGGGTATTGTTAATATTTCACTCCATGGAGATTTTGCAACTGAGATAGTTCTGAAATGTGCACTCAGTTGCTTTTTAAGTGGTGGGCTTTCTCTTGCTTCTTAAGCTTTGATGCTTACTGCAGGAAGTTGAAACTAAGAAGCTCTCGCCATCCCTCCTTTCTGTGCTTCCAATCAAAGAGGTAGGGAGGGGAGGTAAGGCAGCATGGCATTTCTGCTAACAGGATCAGGAGAAATGATTTCATCTCCTTACCCAATTATCGGAAAGTGAAGAATAGGGGGTGACATCCAGTTCAGGAATTTTACATTTCATCGTAACAGTTCTCTATAATGAATTTCACTTGACTTAGTGAATTCTCTAAGGGAATAAAAATTTTTCCAGGGATCTGAAACTAAAGCACATACTTCCCCCTGTGTTATGTACTCCAGAGATAGCCAACCTTTTTTAAACCTAGGTTCTTTACCTGGACCCAAGAGAGAGTAAAGCAAGTGAAAACGGTCAAATCACCACAGTGCTGTCCCTCTTAAGATTGTAAATGCTACCTCTATCAAGATGCTCTCTTCCATGCGGGCTGGGGAGCACTAATATTTGGCTTTTCCAGATGTGCAGTGCATGGTAGTTATTCTCTATTTCATTAATGCTGATGGCTATGTCTCCAGAACAATTTAAGTGAAAGCAACAATGCTTCACTGGATACTCACAATTTTCTTTTAAGAAAATTTGCTTCACTCTCCATATCACATTAGTGTTTTTTCATTCCAAGGCAGCAGTCTGGAAATTCCCCTGTACTTCTAATTTTGCCCTAAAGGAAAAATTAATATGAAAAGTCCACAAAGCTTCCTCCATTGTCGTCCCCCCCCCTTTTTTTTAGTCTAGGCTTTTCAACCCCCTGCATGTTATATGATCTTGTGAGGATATAATATAAAAACACCAGGAGGAGATGTAGGGAAGTTACCTTGTTTCCATGTGCTGTAGAAATGTACAAGTATAGGTGAAATCTCCAAAAGACAATTAGCGCCACATGTGGGCATTAACAGATCAGTACCCAAAAATAAACACAAACTAATAATGTTTCTATATAAGGTGTTCAAATAATAAATCTGACCCTTTTAAGACTTAAAGAAGAAGAAGGAAAAAGAGATTTCAAATAAAGAGATATTGATTAAATACAATGGGCGAGTCTGAAAAATTCCAGCTCTTTGAGATGATGCTTTTCTCCTTCTGGTATTTTTCCCCCAACCTCACTTCATAGTAGCTGCCCTTGTTGCATTTGCCATGTAAGTGCCTGAAGAATATTCAGGTTTGCTGAAATTGGTTAGATAGACTTTAAACTAGAGGTGGTATTCTACCAGTTCAGACTGGTTCTCCCAAACCGGTAGTGGAAATTGTGGGTGGCTGCACCCACCCACCCTGGCTCTACAGCATCCCATTTAGGCCCTTTTTTCACCAAAAGTGCATGCACAGAGGTGGCACATGCAATTGAAGCCAGCGTGTGTGCAGGCTCACATTTGTGAACCAGTAGGGAAGGTAAGTGAATACTGTTAGGTATATAATCCTAGTGTTGGGTTGGCAATATATATAAGCCATGATTGAAATTGGTATCTATAACTTTAACTGATGCAGTGAAATGTAATTGGCTGCTGCTTCCTCAAACAGCCATAAGAGGGAAGCCAGAATCACTCTTAGATTGCTGATCATTTTGAATGGAGACTCTGGATGTCAGGTTAGATCAGTGAAAGGTGAAAAAGCAGGAGGATCGTGGATTGAACAACTGTAAGCCAACAGTTTGAGTTATAGACTGTATTCAAGACTAACTATCACTGTTTGTGAAGAAGTATTTACTTTATTCTTCCACTGCAAGTAAAAGTTTGCTTGTTTTTATCATCGGTGTCTGTGACTATCAGTGTGAATATCTAGCAACATATCTCTTGCTGCAAATTCCGTTGCACAACTCTGTCTCCTAATGGAGATATCCTCAACAAATACCACCCTTGCTTTAAACATATGATCCACATCAGCAACTGGAAGCAAGAAAGATGCGTGTAGTGGCAGGTCAAAATCAGGAATGTTAAACTGACAACCTGCAGGCCAGATGCGTCAAGTGCAGTGCATGTCTACCCCAGCTCCGCGAATGGGGAAAATGTCAAGAAACGTCACGTGATAGCAACGTGACGTGGCAAGTTTGACACCATGGTCAAGATATTGACTGACTGAGAGAGGTGGTACTAAATGCCCAGTCCAGGACCATGAGGCCAAACTATAGACCATGCTCTTGGATAACTGATACAATGACACTGAATCCAGCACCCACATACTAACTTTTAGAACAATGGATGGAAAAACTAATGGGGAAAAAAGAAAAAGAGATCTTGCTCTGGTTTAGGCATTGTGATCACCTACCTGCTGCAACCTACATTCTCTCCTGCTACCCCACCTCATTGTCATCAGTAGGACAAGAAAATCTATAATGCAATTACATCCCTTTGATGCATGTGTGAGGTGAAAAGAATCTCGCCGTTGGCAGCCCTGCTTCCCGCTAATTGCAATGTGCCTTCGCTAAGGGACAACTACAAAGCAATTTTGTTGAACTACAAACAATCAAGAAGAGGGGAACAGTAAGCACCATTGGCTGGTGCTATTATCCCTCCCTCCTACGCCCTTAAAGGTTTGACAAAAAATTTAGACCTTCCCCATGGGGTTTTCCCCCTGCCAAAATAGTCCCCTAGTGATTTTCCTTATTTGCATATAGTGCCATACAAATGCGAGGACTGCAAATTTCAAGGAAAAAGAGTCAGAAGCAGGACCTGCCTAGCTCAGAAGAAAAGGCACAGCCAATACATTGGATTTCAGGTCACGGCTTTGCCTCTTGCAAGGAGTTCTTGGTAGTGATGATGGGGTTATGCATGGCTGCAAAGACATAAAGTTGCAAACTTTTATGGCCTACCTTGGGGTACCGAGTACAGGACCGCACCCAATGCAGCACTGAGAACTGCTGAGCCAGAGAGGGGAGGCCTGCAAATATCTGAATATAGTTCTGTCTGCAGCCAATGATATTGCCAATACAACAGTGCTAGAGGAAGGGAGTTGCTCAACCTTTCAAAATCCTTTGTATCCCTTGATTTTTTGAAGAAAATATGTGCTAGCGAAAGTATTCTCTATCCAAAATGCCTAAGAGAATCTAACAAAAAGGAGTTAATAAAAGTTAATACAACATAAACCACATTCTTTATAAATACAGGGAAATTCCTAAGCATGACCATGTTACTTTTTTTTCTGCTTTAACAAGTTCTAAGCCTAAGATATTTCACTTTGGCTACAACTTCACGTCAAGTTTTTTCATTCACTCACAAGCAATAACCATGTGGAGAAGTGATTTCTTACTTTTGAAATTTACTGCAAGAATTACTGATAAGGTATGCAAAAGGCTTTCAAGAATATATAAAAAACATGATATGGCAACTTTATGATGAATGAGAATAATATCACCATGCAACTTTAGTTTATTTATTTATTGGTTTTATAGACTGCCCTCTCTCCCGAGTATGAGACTCAGGGCGGTGCACAGGAATTTTAAAATATAAAATACAACAATCCAAAAATTAAAACTAGTATTAAATAAGGTTAACCCGTGCTAAAAACATTTAAAACCCCAGCTAAAATAATATCATAGCTATATCAGCTATGCCAGGCCGGCCACATGAAAAAAATATGTTTTTAGTGCCCGATGGAAGAGGCGAAGGTCTGTGATTGTACGGCGGTCGGGAGGCAGGTTGTTCCAGAGGGCGGGGCCTGCCACAGAGAAGGCTCTCCCTCTGGGGGTCGCCAGCCGGCATTGCCTGATGGACAGCACCCTAAGGAGGCCTTCCCTGTGGGAGCGGACTGGTTGGGTGGAGGTATGTGGTAGAAGGTGGTCCTGTAAGTAACCAGGTCCCACTGGTTTTATCTCACTATGATCATTCTCAATCAGTGGTGAGATTCAAAAATTTTACTACCGGTTCTGTGAGTGTGGCTTGGTGGGCATGACATGGCTTGGTGGGCGTGGCAGGGGAAGGATACTGTAAAATCCCTTTTCCCTCCTGATCAACTGAGATTTGGGAGGCAGAGAATAAATGGGAGGGGGGCCAGTCAGAGGTGGTATTTGCCAGTACTCCAAGCTACTCAAAATTTCCACTACCGGTTCTCCAGAACTGGTCAGAACCTGCTGAATACCACCTCTGCTCCCAATGCTCCTTATACCCCATAGAACCCAGTAGGATTAAATGTTAAGTAGCCTTCTACAGTGGTGGGATTCAAGCAATTTAACAACCGGTTCTCTGCCCTAATTATTTCTTCCAACAACCAGTTTCCAAACTGCTCAGAAAGTTAACAACCAGTTCTCTCGAAGTGGTGCAAACTGGCTGAATCCCACCACTCGATCTTTGCAGCCTTAAGCTCTAAATGCCAAAACTGGGAGGGGGGGGGAT
>JAPKID020006986.1:0-10435 GCA_026931265.2 Tropidonophis doriae | reverse complement strand
TAACTGTACCTGTACACCGCCCCGAGTCCCCATGGGGGAGAGGGAGCGGTATAAAAATGGTAATAATAAATAAATAAATAAATAAATAGTACTTAGACATATATACTGGTTTACCAAGTCAGTATATTGCCCCCAATATTTTTGGTCCTTATTTTACCAATCTTGGAAGACTGAGTCAACCTTGACCCTGGTGAGATTTGAACTGCCAAGGTGCAGGCAGCTGGTAGTCAGCAGAAGTAGCCTGCAATACTGCACTGTAACCACTACACTACTGTGGCTCATAATACAGTATATAGATTGGATAATATTCAAAATATTGAAAGCAATTTTTAAGTCCGAGTGTAGCAATAGTAATAACAATAATAAAGAGGATATCCAATTCATATGCATTCAAAATATATAATGACTTACAATGATCTCAGGATCTCATAAAATATTCCTTAAATTTAAAGTGTGTGGAAATGTAAAAAGAGGCACAGCAGAAAATATTAAAATAAAAAATACAACAAAATAAGAGCTACAAAACTCCAGGAACTTTGCAGTGCTGCGTGTATCTGTCCTGATTCAGACAAGGTATAGAAGAGATGTAGGAACAAAAGTACTGAAAAAGTTGGAGGGGAATTGGACTACAGTTCCCAGCTGGCAGTGCGGCTGGCTCCGCCTCTGCACCTGCTGGAGGAGAGGCTTTGTCTAGGGGAAACATAAGGAAGAAAAGAGAAGAAAAAGTTTCTCAGTGTTCCTTCTGGGCTGCATGTGCCGGTCGGTCTTAGAAGGACGGCAAAACAAAAAACAAAAAACTGAGAACAAGAAAAGATCAGGTAAACAGATTTGGCTTAAGTTGTATAAATGGCAAAACAAGTAACTGGAGACTTTTGCTGGGGTGGGGGATCGGAAAGGGATGCTTTTTAAAATCGGGGAGAGGGTCCACTGCACATTCACATTCTGTGGAATTCGTGCGATCCGGAGTGTCTTTCATATCTCATTTTGCATTTTAAGTACGACTCTCTCCCTTGGGTAGCTTTCCGGGGGGGACAGAAATGGTGAAAGCTTTTTTTAACTACAAACTAATCGCAAACTATGATATTTCTATTTTTAGGGCTGCCAAAGACACGGGAAATTATTTTTTCGTGGGGTGGGGGTGGGGATTGAGCTCATCTCCTGGATCTGTAGTGGGGGGAGGTGGGACTGTGCACTGGGGCCACTGCTGGCCAGCATAATTCCCTTCCCCAAATTCAAGTCCAGGTTCCGGTTGAAAGCTTTTCAGCCATATTGAGTGACTCCTTCAATTGGACAAAATCTTCAGCTTTTCATTCCACTCAAGCCAGCCAAATGATGCAAGTCTCGACATGTGTGCAAAAAAACCCATTCCTGAGCTCCTTGGTGGGGCATGTGCTGTGAAATGTGAAATAATGATCCGTCCTCATTTGAATATATTCTGTATCTCCTTGGGAATTCCTGCGTGTGTCTGATGCATTCAAGAAACCCCACGGGGGCTTTGCAGCAAAGCTGCTTGCTTGCTTGCTTGCTCGCTCGCTCGCTCGTGCACTTGGGGTCCGTGCTGGCCTTTTCCTCCCCCACTGTTGACCAGCCCCCTCCCGATGCTTATGCCAGTTGAGAGGGGTCAAAAGCATGGCATCCCTGGCACCAATCTCAACAACAGGATGAGATTCTGTCTGCAATAATTCCACACACACACACACACACACACACACACACACACACACACACCCTCAGTCTTGGTGTGAATTTTATCTAATCACCATGGCAACAAGATAAAAAAAAGTGTGAACACCATGTCTCTTTTACTGTGATAATTCAGATTTAGATATTCAGATCAGATGGAGATGAAGATTTCAAATGGAGCAGCAAAACAAGGAATGCTGCTGCGGGTGCTTGTGTGATCATCCTACCCTTTTGAGTGAGGAGGGGGCAACATGTCACCTACTGATGTGTTTGAAACACAATTAATTTGTCAAATATGCCTTAATCATTTACACATACACACACATACACACATACATATGTGTGTGTGTGTATATGTGTATGCATGTATATAGTGTGTGTGTGTATCAATCATTCAATCAATCAATCAATCTATATAGAGCAGCCAGAAGGTTTTCCAAAGGCCCAGAGAGATTTAAAAGTCCCATGTTGAGTTCTGCCCCTCAGTTAAGCCCTTGAGCTCCTCCTCCTCCTCCTGCCTGGGTGTGCTCTGCTTAAAGCCCCCCTTACATGGCAGTGCCCAACTGCTGCATGGTGCTTCTCCTCTCTCCCCATCAGCAGGTCCTGCTTCCTGAATTTTAATTGGCAATTAACTGGCTGCTTCAGGTATCTCTCTCCCCAGAGTGAAAGCCAGCCCCTGAGGGAGAAGGGCCTTTTTCTCATCTCCTGCCTTCTGAGTGGGTTAGGGTTAGGATAATGGGAGGTTGGGGAAGGAGAGAAAAGACCCTGGTAGATCCTGGGTGGGGTGGGTGGGTAAGAAGGTGGTTCCAATGATTTTGAGAACTCTCAACTTATTTATAATTCCCCAAGTCACCAGCTTGTTGTTGGTTGTTTATATTAGTGCTTCATAGGTGGATCATATTTTCTGGCCAAACGCTGAATAATTCAGCAAAATACCAGACAAAAGCAAGGCTTGGTGATTTAAGGTTATAAGCCCTGCGGGAACCTAGGCCGGCTCCACAGAGGATGCTGTTTCTCTGCCTTGGCCTTCAGAGTAACTAGATGGTCTCCAAGCCCCTCTGTATTCCCCTCAGGCTCCTTGGTGGGGCAGGACGGGACACTCCTTTGTTCACGGTCTCCAGATGCACGAGCGAGCGGGTGGCTTTATGGAGGGCCCCTGGCCAAGGTGAGGTTCCTGGGGTGTCCCTTAGAAGATGATATAATTTCCACAAAGAGGGAAGAGGCCCATGTGGAAAGGCAGAATGGTCATCGGAGGCTAGCCACGTAGGCTCTGATTTACAGAGGATGGAGGGCTGTGTGTGCCACCATGGGGGCTGAAGCCAGTACAGATGGCAGACCCAGGAAGCTAAGCTACGGTCAGTTGACTTTGGCCTTTGGCTGCCCATCACCTTCCTTTGTTGTTCTGGGAGTCGGTCTTTAGAAGCTGGAGGGAGATGGCTCATCATGGGAACAGATGGTCTTACATTGCAGGAGACGACATCCAATGCCACCTCCCCTTTGTCCCTGGGCTTCTCCTTCAGGGCTGAGGATGGGCATCTCTGGCTCACATGGTCAAGAGCTCTGTGCAAAGAGAGTGAATCTGGTTCTAGCACTTGGGGGGGGGGGAGGAGATGAAAGAAGAAAGGATCTCTGCCTGTTCAGATCCCCCAGGAAGCTTTGAAGCCCATGTCTTGCTGGGATCTCTCCCTTCTTCAAGTCCAATGACCCTAACCCTAACCCAATGACTAATGACCCTAATTAAGCCTAGAATTATGGTTATAAGACATTGTGGTCATAAGTTGAGGAACCCATATGACTGGAAGTATTGTTTCAGCTTTTTTTGTTTGGTATTCGCTAAGCAAACACCACAGTTATTAAGCAAACACATTCATTTGAATAGGCCATTTTTATTGGAAAAAAGTAAAAAAAACCCTCCAATGACATGACTGTGGAAACGCCACCCTGTCATGAAGATAACTTTCCTGTCATGCAGTCATGAAACTGAGGTGCATGTGACTGTTTATGACAGCTGGGTCTGCTTTAAAGGCCATAAAACACCCATCCTGTGGTTGTTGTAACTACGTGACTGGTTGTTAAGTGGGGACTAGATGTAATTTCTGTTTTTTACTCTCCCTGCTCAAGGCAACATATGCAGCATGTTCAAACTGGGGTGTGGAGAATTGATTTTTTTCCTGGTGCTGGCTGGTTAGGTTTAACTGCCATTTGTCAAGGGTGGCCTGTGAAGTCTGTTCATTTCATGAGCTCAGAAAGTGGATCTCCCCCGCCAAGCTCTACTCAAACAGGCCAATTTCTGGCTGCGAGCATCCTCCTCTTGCCCCAGAGGCAGAGTTGAAGAAGATGATGAGGTCAGTCCCTTGGGATGCCATTCTTTTCTTCCCTGGTCCCATCTCTGCCTTACCCACCTCTTTTCTCGCCCCCAATTTCTGCTATTTTTACTTTCCCTCTCCTTGGCTCTTTCTTTTTACCTCCCTTTGCCTTGGGCTGCTCATCTGAACCTCTCAGTCACTCACTCTTCCAGACTTTTGCTGGACCTGCTGGTGGCAGAAGACTTCCCAATGGCCCAGAAGCTCTCCATGCCTTTCCTGAGCTAAAGGGGGGATGGGAGACCTGTTCTTGGCCACAAATCTACTCTAGATTTGCAGTAGTTGCCCTGGGGCAGCATGGTTTTCAGTGGCTGTAATAAACACTGCTGGGAATGATCCTCAGACATCCAGCATGCAATGGCACAAAGTCCTTGCAATGCAGAGCATATAAGATAACTGCCCTATCTATAGTAGTTTTCTTGGCTACCTCGTTGTTTGGCCCAAACAGCTCTTCATAGGAATCTCCAATGAGAGCAGTGTGTGCGTTTGTAAGTAGGCTACTCCAAGGTGAGAGATTGTATGGCTTCTGCTCCAAATAGCAGTAGCACTTATAGTTTAGTTTATTGAACTTCTATCCCGCTCCCATCTCCACAAAGGGACTCGGGGCGGCGCACAGGGAAATTTTAAAACACAATACAATAAATACAGCACATTGAAAAATAAATTAAATAATTTACCCCTGCGCTAAAACCCATTGTTTAAAATACCCAAATTAAAAATGTAAAGCTAAGGACGTTGGGCAGAGAGAGATCAAGCCAGGCCGGCCAGATTGAAAAAATAGGTCTTTAGCCGCTGGCGGAACAGGCGGAGGTCAGAGATGGTGCGAATATCATGAGGCAGGCATTGCCTGGCTGACGGCACCCGGAGAAGCCCCTCTCTGTGAGAGCGGATAGGTCGAAGGGACGCATGGGGCAGTAGCCGGTCACGAAGATAGTTTGTTGGTGTTTGTTGGTGTGGATGAAGTTTGTGGTGTTATTGTGGCTGGTGAACCTCCTATACTCTTTAACGTACTGGACTTCGACAGTCATTCAATTGCAAGTCAATCCAACAATAGTATTGTGTAGCTCAAATTTTAACATTTTATTGAGGACAATATCAGTGTACTTTAGGGAAACTGTTCAAGTAAGTTCTGCTTTCTTGAGGATTTCAACTTTGATTCAGTTCCTTGATACACACACACACACACACACACACACACCAGGGTGCAGTTTTCATACTATCCTATGGTTTGACAGAAGAAAGGTAGAAAAAATTCCCAGTTGAACATCTTTTTCAGTTTGGATGAAGAGACACCTGTGACCCCTTCATGTCTTCAGAAAGAATAGCTAGATACGTAGATATATACCATAGATGACGACGATAGATAGATAGATAGATAGATAGATAGATAGATAGATAGATAGATAGATAGATAGATAGATAGAAATAAAAGATAATTGATAAATAGATGATAGACAATAGATAGACAGATATCAGGTATGAAAAACATATTTTGTCTGAATAAATCAACAGAGATCAACATAATATGCAATTCCTGGAAATTTACTTTTTGTTTTTAAAGATGTAATAAATTTATATTAGACTTTTCAAAATAGTAAAAAGGAAACCCAGCCATTTAAAAATCGAAAAGCAGGAATAGAAGTAGTTAACGTCAGAGTAAAAAATAGATAAGTTGAACTTGTTTAAAATGTGTTTAAAATAGATCAGATAACTGCTTGGTTCATGAATCTATTTGTGGAACATGGACTATGCAATTAGGTTGGACAGAAAATTTCCCTTTATCCAGCAGAAATTTCATTGTCTGAATGTGTAACTGTTTGGAAGCTCATTACTTTTGTAACTCATGTTTATGTAAAGGGCAGGTTTCTCTTTTAATCTTTCAGAACACCTGTTAATGGCAAGGCAATTTATGTTTTACAGAAGTGCAGTTTCAAAAAGAAATCAAAAGAAAATTATTGATAGGTTGTGATATGGCTCTTCTTATACAAATAATGCCATTTTCATTCCAAAATCAGCACTGCCTGATCAGGTCAGTTTTTTTAAAAAAAAATCATTAGCCATTTTTCTATGGCATAAGTTTCTCTTACATGCTCTTCCAGGTAAAGATGGATATGTGTGTGTGTGTATTTGTGTGTGTTTGTGTGTGTATGCAACTTCTTTTTCAAACTCACATCCCACCTATTTGTATAAAGAGACAATATCCAGTATGAGGTATAAAGATATACTTTATACTGGTGTGGGATTAAAATCTATTATATTGAAATTTAAAACTTAGAATTACATTTAAAATTTAGAAATTTAAGGCTCAGAATAATAAATTCATACACCCAAGCCGATAGAAACTGAAGCCTATCAGTTTCCAAAGAAAATGCTATGGAATTTATCCACAAAACACCCTATTGGGTGATTCAAAATAGAAACGACAGGTGTATTTTTTAATATTTGGCTGATGAAGTTATATGGTTTTTTTTTTGTTCCTTTCTCTTTCCCTTCCTTCCCTCCATTTTATGAATTGCCTTAAACTCAGTTTCTTGATTCTCTGGCTTACTATCGGTTAAAAAAACAAAATATTCAAAATCAAAACTTATTGTGATTCGTTAATTATAGTTAAAAAAGATTTTTTAAAACAATTTGTTCCTGTTTAAATATAATGAACGTCTTTACAAAAAGAGGCTAGATTTTTTGTGTAAAAAAAGCATACAGAAAAAAAAGGCAAAGGAAGACAAATAGTTTCATAAACTGTGGGTTATGAGGATATGGATGAACATCTGAGAGAAGGCATTGAGCAAACAGAGAACAAATTCCCTAATTCTCTGAGAGATCTCACACATTTATTCCAACAAAATATTAGCAGAGGAAAACAAGCTTTGGTCACTGTTGCGGCACATTTACTGCTGATTGCAGTAGAAATCCTTGGGTTTCAATCTCCCTAGTTACTCCCACTTATCATTATGTCCTGGAGCTTCAACCTATCCACAGCTTTGGATATTCCTCTTCTGTGCTGAGACAATTGGTTCTAAAAATATATATCAACCATACCTTCAGCAAACAAGCACTGCTGGAGTCAAACAGTCCCTTTGAGGCTCTTAAATCTGATGCAGAAATCTGTAGTTCTATTTCTACCATACTTCCAGTTGTTGATATATGGGAAATCACAGAAGCAACTAAATTTTATTTTATGTGTGCATCACTTTCTCAAAGTCCAAGTTCAAGATGAGGTTGATGGCAACATTTGTGTTTGCTGTGCAGAGTTTCACAGCTATTTTGTTTGTTGATACTGAAGTTAGCAATCTTGCAATCACATAGAGGTTTTCTTAAAAAATACAATGAGCATATTGGTGACAGTAGGGCACCAATATGCTCATTGTATAGAAGTAGTTTGTTCTATGCTGATATCTGTTGTAATGAATCAATTTACATGTCTAGGCTATTTGAAACAAACAAAAATGTTTTTATAAACGCAGAGATAAAATGTCATAGTATTCTCCAAACACCATGGAAGAATCATTCCCAGACATTGAGGGGTAAACTACCCTATTTAGAATTAGAGGGCATCAAATGAACACGATAGGATATTAGTTCCTAAAAATGTAATGAAATGTTTGGCATGTGTCTTTTCAATAATTTATCTCTATGTCATTAATAAACCTTATAGTTAATAGGGGTTTTTTACCTATTTTTTCCATTCTAGCAATTGAGAATTACAAAGGCAATTTTAATTTGATGGACATTTAATTTAGTTAATCTAATTTAATTTAGGGACACTTGAACAGTTCAAGACAATAATCATACTATAGCTAATCAGAATAATTTTGTTACAGAAGAACTACACTATTACTGACCTAAATCTTCTTAGGGTCTTTCTCCCAGATTTGGGAGCATACTCTGGTGGTATGCAGCATAGTGGTTTGTTGTTGTTGTTGTTGTTGTTGTTGTTGTTATAAGGACATTCTTTTATTCCTTTACAATACAATCAATGTGGTCCTCAAGAGGTTGGTGAATTCCAACACCTAGTAGTCTTACCTATAATGATCAGTGCTAAGAAATAATGAAAAAATAAATAAATAGCAGGACAACATTTAATATGAAATTCATCATCACCATCATCTGTAGTTCAAAGTCTTCCTTCTATTTTCATTCATACCTCTATGAATTTTAATCATTTCATCGCTAATATCATGTTTCCTTCAAAATAAGATATATCCTGAAAATAAGACCTAGTTTGATTTTTACATGTGCTTCCAATATAAGCCCTACCCCCCCACAAAGGCCTAGTTAAGACCCCACCCACTCCATTGCACCTGGTTACATAGGTTGGGGTGACACAAACGGGCAAAAATCAAGTTAGGTTGGGGATGGGGGATAGAGTTCTTACCTTTGGACACTTGCAGCCAGGCCTCATACACCAAGACCCCTGCCTCACCTTGCCAGCCCACTTCTTCTGTGGCCACTTGCCACCACAAGCGCACATAGCCCTGGGCCTGCCGTTTGCTATCAGAGGTCTTCAAGAAAGGTCTCTGCAGCTGATAAAAGAGGTCCAGATTGAGATGCACATCAATCTGGAGCTCATTTCTTGTCTGCAGAGGTCTTTCCTGAAAGCCTTTGATGGGGAAATGGAGGCTGGGGATGCCGTATGCAAGTGGCAGCAAGTGGCCACAGAAGAAGTGGGCTGGCATGGGCTCCTGCTGGTGGGGCCATTGGTGCTGCCTCCATGAGGTAGACCTTTGGCTTTTAATAAGATAAAAAGATTGATAGATGATAGATAGAATCTGTATGTTTTTGTGTCTAGTGGAATTACGAAAGTAGGGAAAGAACTAATTGGTTTCACTCATTTTCCTTTACATTTTTATTTATATAGATTATGCTTTACTCTACATCTAAAAACATATTCTGTCTAAACCAGCAGCAATATCCCTCTGAAAAGTTAGCTCAGTCTGCTGCATTTCCTTTACCAACTTTCCATCTGTAGATCCTGTACCTGCAGCACACAGCACTTCACCAGTCTCAAATTTACCAAATCAGATTTTGATGCTTCGTGTCGCTCAAGAAGTATCTATAATTTAATCTTTCCCCCAGAGATTTTAAGCAACTATACAAATGCAAAATGACTTTGTGACTTTCACATCCTTCCATGACAGGTACATTTTTATTTCCATTCTACATATTTCAAAAGTGAGACAGGTTTTCTCTGATTCATTTGCTCCTAGAAGCTGCTATAGTATTTCCAAGCAAACAAAGCTTCTAATTCTACACTTGTTTCCTTTTATTATCTGCTATTTTTGTCACAATGTGGGCTCCTGGGTTTCTTAAAGATCAGACCATTTGCCTTCTTCAATTAGTTACCTCTATGTGATGTGCAATCATACGCAACACTCACTTCATACTGTATATTAGTTAGATCTCTCCATTTTTTTTCACAGCTTTGGTTTATATTATGCCATCAAAGGCAAGTCTGACACAAATCAGAGTTCCAAGTATATTTCATCACTCACTTATGGAACTATGTCATGGTTATAAGTCACAAATATGACATCCACTTTTCTATTCTATGTGGACATCACATACAATAAAAGGGGAACATTTTGGGGCTTTGGACTGCATGTGGTAATTTGTGGAAGCATTTTAATTGCTTTTTAGAGAATACATAGGAGATCCAAATCCTCTAATGAGCTTTTGCAAACACCTGTGAAATGCTTGTAAAGGACTATGTAAAATGAAAAATGAAATACACAACAAAGCCAGATTGCATACTACTCACCAAGAGAATGTGAGAACAAACAGTTCAATTTTATTTGTACACATCATTTCTGCCTTTTGTTTTACAATCATTACATAGGCAAATTAAAAAGAGAGAGAAAAGAGAGAGACTAAAAACATCTTCCACTGTAGTAACACAAATAGAGGAGGGAAATCTTGAGTTGAACTTTCCAATTATTGATCTTGAGAAAAATATGTAGCTCAGATTTGTCAATTATATTTATTAAATTTAACTACATAATTTATTCTAATGAATGAATAGCTTGCCAGTAGATTTCTGAGTGACAAGGACATGTAAAAGAATGATTTATTTGGCAGTGATCTGAAAATTTTTAAATAGACATGCACCCAGTTGTTTCCAGTGGAACTCTACAAACAGACAGAATTTTAATAATAATTTGAATGTTTGCATTTCTTGATGTAATTCATGGGCAATGCCAATTGTGTGTGTGTGTGTGTGTGTGTGTGTTTATGTCAAAGCTGTCTCGGGAGTTGGCAGAGATGGTAGGGGGCAGCGTTTTTCTCTGGGGTCGGGGCCGCGGGGCCGCTGGTTATGGGCGGTCCCTCGCCCCGACCCCCTGCCCCCTCTTCAGGGACTAGGTGGTTGTGGTTCGCTGTGCCGGGGTCTTGGG
>JAPKID020006985.1:0-10435 GCA_026931265.2 Tropidonophis doriae | reverse complement strand
TGTAACTTGACAGCTTTAAGACTTGCGTGCTTCAAATGCCAGAGTTTCTGAGGCAACATTTTGGTTGCTAAGCAAGAGCGTTGTTAAGTGAGTTTCACCACATTTTACAAGTTGGCCACGCCAACCCAGTCACATGACTGCCAAGCCACTCCCATTCAGTCACATGGGCAGCAAGCTACACCCACAAAGCAGGCCACACCTACAGAAGAGGTTCTAAAAATGTTTGAGACCCACCACTGCCTCCTTCCCTTGAAGTTTTTTTATTAACATACAATTCCTTTAAACAACTGAGATAAAACTCCAAAGTCTTTGAAATAATGAATAAGAACAGAGATTTTTCAGGCTTCAGCTAAACATGGCTTCCAATGTTAAGATAAACAATATGAAAGCTATCTCGTTTAATCGTTTTTTTTAAAATCTTCTCTAGCATGTAAAAATGCATGTGTTCATTCAGGTTGTTATGTATCAGGAATAGTCTCATGACACTTAGTTATGTTTATTTCTGAGTAAATTTTGTATGTTTTATGATAAATCCTGTTGATGCCAAAGGGACTAGAAAGGAGGAAAGAAGTCTTTACAAGCCTCAATTATACAACTGGATGCCTCAGTACAAAACTAAAATGCAGAAACTAGAAATGGAAAGAGCTTCCCAAACTCAAGAATGAAGTTTATTTGTTGCTATAGATGTTGCTGTGGTTAAAAAAAATCATACAAGTGATATTTTTATGGAAGTGAAATAAAATGCAGCTAATGAATGTATATGCTAAAAAAATACTTGGGTTTTTGGAGCTTAATCACTTAAAATGTGTGTCAGTATAGTCAATTATAATGTGATGTACTAGTATGTGATATTTGAAAAATGCTTTTAAATGAATCAGGGTACAAACTGCTCATGAGCTATTCAAAGCCATCTGTTTTCAGTCTAGCCAAGAAAAACTATGTTGGGCAGATAACTGCAAAATGTAGGGTGTAAAAGCAAATATAATACACAATAAACACTTCAAATGTATTCTTTATCCTCACGTAGCATCACTTTTTTCATTTTAATTACTGTATCTTTTGTTCTTTGTGCAGCTGGTGATGACTTTATTGATCTAATGATAAAGCAATCAATTTAACTGAGCTTTGGGGCTGTAATTGAAAATTTAGATATCACTATATCACTGAAACTAAAAGTATTCTCCCCCAGACTCTCCAATTGGATAAGATTACTGTACCTTAAAGCAAGGTAGTCCATCTTCAGTTGTAGCTAATTTTAAACCATCCTGGATTGCAAGGAATTAGTAATTTCTATGGGCTATATGGACCTTTTTGTGATATTTTGTAAACCATCCTAAAAATGGGCAAGGCCACTTTACAATACCAAAATCTGAGAGAGAGCCCAAGGGTACCTGCTGGTTTTGTGCCTAAGTTGGACTAAGAACTCAGTCTCCTAGTTCATGGCTGGATACCTTAACCATTACACCAAGCTGGCTCTAGGAGAATATTTTACTATTTTAAAAAAATATTTATTTTTTAATAGTTTAGGAATAGATTCTGAAAAAGTTTTTAAAAGCAGCATTGTAGCACCTGTTTGCAACTGTGCCCGCCCCCTAGTATTGTGGGGCTGTCATATGCAGCTGTCATATGAATTTAGGAAAAGAATCAGCTGCTTTAAAGAGTTGCAGGCAGATGCTATCTATGCATTCCCATGTCCTCCAATGCATCTGCTTGGAATTGAATCAAACATCTATATAGTCATTACTAATGACAAAAATAAGCCAAACAACCCAACCCTGCATTTGTTTCTTGAAGAACAGATGTTGCTGCTCAGAGCTCAGTGATGTAGTGCCCCCTGCCAATTAAAAAACATAATGCAGATTTACTTCTTTAGTAAAATAGGTGGAAAAAGCAACTGCTTTCCCAATCCAAAAGGAGACTGGGGAACCAGAACCATGAAAAGCAGATCGGGGTGATTTGAGATATGGGTGAATCAATGGGGAAACAGTGTTGCATGGCTGGGATGTGGGAGGTTGGACTTCATTAGGAATGTGGGAGAGACTCTGGAAGAGATGGCTTCAGAGAACGGTGGATGGATTAGGTGTAGTTGTGAAACTTGAGGTAGGAAAAGCGGGTCTACAACAACTTGCCATGGCCAACTCACTTCAGCCAACTTGCTGCAGTCAACTCACCATGACCAACTTGCCGCAGGACAACTCATCACAGCCAACATGCCATGGGACAACTCACCATGGAACAAGAATGACACAAATACCAAAGAAATACTGTAGCGGAATAGAACCATTAAAGAAAGGATGCCAAAGGAGGGACAAAATGAAATGTGAATAACAAACATTAAAATAATTTTCAATTATTTTAAATAATTGAATGATTGAATTGTCCAAAACAAGTTGCCCCATGGTGAGTTGGCTGTGTTGAGTTGTCCCATGTTGAGTTGGCAGTGGTGAGTTGGCCATGGCAAGTTGTTCCATTCTGAGGAAAAGTGGAAGCAGCCACTTCTCCCACATGCCACAGAATGGGCATGTGGGAGGAGAGGAAGCAACATGGTTTGTACTAAAAGCATTATCAAACCATTTTGCATTACTTCCCTAAGTGAAAAAATCATATTAAACTCTGTCTTGCATCATGGTTAGTAAATCATGCAAAGAATCATTTAATTTTATTGGCAATAATATAGAAGTGATATTTCCAATACCCCTTTATACTCCTTTCTGGGACAGATGGACAGATAATAGAGAGACAGACAAAGCCTTTTAGTATACTGTCTAGTTCAGGGGTGGGCAAACTTTGCAACTTTAAGTCTGAATGACTTCAGTTCCCAGACTTATTCTGGGAGCTGAATTCTGGGAGCTGAAGTCCTTCAGACTTAAAGTTGCAAAGTTTGCTCACTCCTGGCTGTAGTTCTAGGCTATAAGTCTCAGAATTCCTAGGGGTCTCTTGTCCAAGTGCTACACAGATCCAACCTTCTTAGGTTTTTAAGATAAGCCAAGGATTGCTAAATTTAAAATATAAGATTAGATTTCTTGTTTCAAATATTAGATTTCTGGTTCTTCCTGTAGCTTGCTGTTGAAGAATAGAAGAGGAGAGAA
Source organism: Tropidonophis doriae (assembly GCA_026931265.2). Classification (NCBI taxonomy): domain Eukaryota; kingdom Metazoa; phylum Chordata; class Lepidosauria; order Squamata; family Natricidae; genus Tropidonophis; species Tropidonophis doriae. Next base: position 7,346 of record JAPKID020006985.1, on the reverse strand, counting down.
TGGGTTTTAAATTTTGGCTCTAGCACTTCAGGGTCCTGTCTAATCTAACATTCAGCCCTTAATGATTATGCTTAGTGAATGCAGTTTCAACCTAAAAAAACTGTGCACTCCTCTTTCAAAGATACATTTTCAGTGTTGGAGAATCATAGATAAACTCAAAACAGTGGTAGAAAGGTATGACTTTTAATGAGAATAAAAGTTTTCCCTCCAAGAAAGTGGGTTATTTGGGGGAAATTTTTTATCTTACTGACAATTACCAGGGAAGGGTGAGCAGGCAGAAAGAGATTGCAGTGATGGTTCTGATCACAGTTACAACTGGACCTCTGGGAACTAGCTCCAAGGAAAAGTGGCTGTCTGGAACTAAAATAAATAAATAAAAAATTATCCAGGCATACATCCTAACCCTATACTAGTGCTGATCTGTGTGCTTCTTCAACAACAGATGTGGAGGTAAACATGTTTTTCTCAATTGGAGTATACTGGAGCAAGCAGGCTCACTCCTACCTGCCTAGGGCCCCTCCCACATGGGAACTCTAGAACTCTTCCCTTCTAACCCTGGAAGAACCTCTAGCCAGAACAGCTTTAAAGCCTGCCCTGAAATTGCCATAATAATCCCCTCTTATTAGCTTTCTCCCTGCTCCTTCCTGGGGGTGAAATCTAAGAGGATTACCTTGGCTTTCATGCTCAGAGACTTCATACAGGGTTGCCTATCTCAGGGAGACGCACCTGTCCCATGCCACACAAGAAGCCAGTGGAGACAGAGGGCCTAGCTGAGGGCAAAGTGGAGGAAGGAAAGCGGCCTGCCAGGCATGACAGTGAGTCCAAGGACAGCAAAACTGAAAGCCCTGCCTCTCCGCAAAGCTCACAGTCGGGCCCTCATACCAAGCACAGCAAGAAGCAGCAAGATGACCCTCATGCAGCTGCCACCAAGGCCTATTCCCCTTTCCTCAACAAGGTCTTCGGCAAGGTGAGTGAGTGGCTGCAGAGCAAGAGACGTGACTTTCTGAAGACTCCCCCCCCCCAGGCTCTGTGGAAGACTGCGTGCCCCAAATAGGATGGTCAAGGGCCTGTTGGGTGGGACATCAGGGTATATAAGTGGTAAAATTGGTGACTCAAGTCTCTGCATCCATCCCTCATCAACAGCTGGAAAAATGCCAGCAAAGAACAAGCTCCACATGGTTGCTTTAGAGGGGGGCATTCTTCAGTCTATGGGCTGGCAGAAAAGCATGTTGGCTTAATCTTTCTTCTGTTACAGAAAGAGGGCCAGAAACTGGGGCTCTCCTTGAAGATTGCAGTGCAGGATAACTTAAGGAGAGGAACTGCTGGAGTCTCCCATCTTTGTTCTTCTTACCAAGCATTTGGTGCTGGCAGGAAGAACAACACTAATGACTCTATCTTAGCATGCAATGAGGCAGGGCTGGGTAAGCATAGGCAGGTGGTGCTTGGAACAGCCGGTTAAGCCACTTGTCAGGCTGCCTAACTGACAGATCATTGGCATGGAGGCCTTCTCCATTTCTGACCTGTCAACAGTTTTTAGATACAGTTCCTGTTTCACCCAGCTGTACCCATCAACCACTGAATTATTGCCTCTTTATCATTATTGCCTTGGTGTTGCTCCTCCTCAGTTGCTGCTGCAGTTACTATGGAGCACAGTTTGATGGAGGAGGGTTTCTCTTCTATGATGCTTTCCCACTCCTTTGCCCCAGTTCTTCACTTTCAGCCATGCCCATTCTCCACTGAAGATGAAAGATGCCAGAACGGCAATGTACAATAGTGGTGGGATTAGGTGGGTAGGCTTTCTCTTGGCATCTGGGATGGAGAAAGTCCTGGTTGCCAGTATTTCCCTTGTTTTGTATGTAGTAAAATTGGAGGGAGGAGTGTGAAGTAAATTTAAATGATTCAAGACAAAGTAAAACTATGTCATTAAAGTCTCCTCATCCATATTTACTGAGTTATTCCTTGGCTATCCATTTAGCCTACTGAGATTTAACACAACTATGGGTTTCTGGTGGAGGTGACAGAAAATGGCAGGGGTGTTGTTGTCCCACTGTCCTCACCACTAATGCCACTAGAACCCTGGGAAAATACATTGAAGTGCCTTGGCGTCCAAGACTGATGTTTCCAGCAAAATATTTCCTATGCAAGCCATGTAAGACCTTCCAGCTCTTACTCTGGTGCTAGTATAGAGAGAGAGCAAGAAGCATTATTTCCTCTGTTTAATAGCAGATCTCATGTTTTGATGATGACCCCCTAGTAGCTAGAAGGACTTTACTTGGATCTAAGAAATTAGGAATGTTGGAAGTTTGTCAAAATAACCACTTAAACACACATGCACAATGTAAATGTAAAACGATGAGTTGTTATATAGTTTCAAAAAAATCATTCATAATGTATATAGGTGCTTCAAATTTATGTTGTTGGAAATGTTGACAACATGAAGGGTCATTTTATCATGCATGATACACTTGTAAAAAGCCAGAAATGTCTGGGTTCAAATACACGCAATATATGATATAACCTTAGAGTCAGGTATTAAAATGTTAAATATAAATGTTATTAAAATATAAATGCGTCTATAATTGTTGTCAAGAAGATTGGAAGCTACTTTAGAATCGTTCATTTTTCTTTTCTATTTCTTTTTCATTTTCTTATTACTACTACTATACTTGTTACTTTATTCTTCTTTAATTCAAAATTTGTACTGTTTTTAATTCTGTTGAAAAAAACCAATAAAACCATTATAAAGGAGAATTCAAGAAAACCTATAGTTTCCAACCAGAGTCCCTTTATTGCCTAAAAGAAAGAAAAGTTAGTGATGAAATTGGGCAATGAAAAATAAATAGGGAGAACTTGGAAATAGCACGTTCCTGAAGGAAGAACTGCTTTCATCTCTAAACTGAGATTATAATTCAAAAGTAACACTGAAACAAGAGTTGCAACAGATTTGTCTCTTGAGGAATGAATTAAAAGTTCCTCGCTTTTGAAATGTCACTGCCAGAAGTAAATGTTAGTTAAATCTAAATGGATTTCTAACAATGCAAGTGTTAACTTATTTCTTAGACACTTCTAGTTTTTGCTACCAACCTACTGGGTTGATTTCATCTTAGCTTCAACTCTGGTAAAAAAATAGTTTAAGCAAAAGGAGGTCCAGCTCTTCTACTCAAATAACCCAGCATCTTTATGTAAGCAGCATTCATGGAAGAGAATGGGATTTATTAAGTATCATATCTTCTCTTAGAAGACTGTATTAGAAGAATAATATGGGGTTCCAACTCATGCCGGGGTTGCACAAGAATAAATAAAATGAAATCCAGACGGCTGTGAGGAAAGGAGAAATGTTTATTCCCCAAAGGAAAGAGGTTTATTTTGGGGGCAGCTGCAGAGAAAATGGAGTAGAGAGAGACACTTGTATTATAGGGGAGCTTATTTGGGATGTAGAAGTGTGTACATGTAGATTCTAGGGTGACACTTGAGGGGTATGAGTGTGTGTGGCTACATGTTAACTATGATGTTTATTCTTGTGAACATGCAGTTGCGAGGGGAGACCATTTTAATTAAATCTATTTGTGTTTACAGACTTTAATATGTGTATTAGGTCCGAGTAACTTATTTGAGAGTTAAGGAAGTTTAAGTAAAAGATCCCACCCCCCTTTGCTATTTTTACTTGATTAACTTACTTTCAGCTTGACTGTCGGTTATCTAGAGGAGACGCTGATTCTCGATCCATTGTGGATTCTGTTAACATTTGAGGGAAGATGGAGACAGTATAAGGAATAAACTATATTTTGATATAAAACTTCCGACAACTTCATTCCCATGGTCAAAAATATACCTAGAAGGCAAGTCAAGAAGAGAGGATGAAAAATTACTTCAATGGAATTTGGCTTGCACTTTCAGCAGTGGTAATTTGCAAGAACGTGGTTTTTTTTTTGTAACTAAGGAAGCTTTCACTGGATTTGGAATACGTAATTAAGCCTTTTCATTTTCCAAAGAGGTTTCTTACTGCTGAGAAATCAGTACATTTCCTACAAAGCAATTTTTTTAAACAGCAAGCAATAGATGGGGGTGGGTGTTAGGGCATAGGATCTCTCAAGGAGGGACTGAAGCTCCATGACAAAGCCTTAATTTGCATGCAGCCTGCAGACCTTTGGTTGGTGATATGAATGATCTGCCTAATGGGGCCCTGGGGAAGAACCACCAACTAAACAGGGCAATATTGGAATATATTTTACCTAAAGCAACTTTGGGGTTGAATGATCCTGATCTACCCTGACAATTCTTCCATTGTAATAAGGCTATGTAGCTATACAGTGCATGATGAGTAAGATATTAGAGAAGAAAGGAAGTGGTCCATCACCTATACATGCATGCATATTCACAATTCCTATCAGAGATTTAAGATGATTTGCATTTTAATTAATGTTTAACCTTACAATATGGTTACCCACTAATACTCTCCAACTTTTCTTCCTCTTCTGTTCCATACAATTCAGGAATTGATTGGTGCATGATACTACTCTGTACAGGCAAAGCTTCAGTGATCAGGCATCAAGTAATCACAGAGCTCCAGCAACCAGAACAGGCAGAAATTATGCAGGGAAAGGATTGCACCCACTTATGTTCTAAAGAACAGGGGCATAATCCATTGAACACAGACGATCAACTCTCCACTGCTAATAAAGACTCTGCTGCCTTGCTAGGCCAGGAAATTGCATTAGCTTGACCAGTAGGTATGCAAGATATAAGGAAATGCAGTGATTTCCAAGGTGTCCTTTTATTTGAAAGTACTTCAGCAGTCTTTACTTCAGAAGAGGATGAAGCAACAGCTTCTGTTATGAGTAAAAATCCTTATGCAGAACCTCCTTCTATTCACCTGGTATGGTGAATTAAAGTAGATGTATCTCTGGGATACCAAAATATCAGTAACCACTAGATGGCAACCAAGAGTTAGAGTTTGCTGTATTTCTTTGGGACAATCTAGTTCTAGTGGTTGTGAGGACTCCTGTGACCCAGATGCAGCTTGCCTAAATGAAAAGTGAGCTTGATCTCCAATCCATTTAATCCAATTTTCAGCAGATTAATTTGGGAAGGGATTTCTCCCTGGAGTGGAAGTACATAGGTATTTGGGAGGGGGGTGTTTTAATGTCCTCAACTGGGATGCCAAGTTTTCCCCCAGGTCAATCAGAGATGGGACTTTTGAGGATGCTTGTCGGGAAAATATGACTTTAATAGTAAAACAATGGCCATAACTGAATTTTGTATACATATTTTTTCCCCTCGTTTTAAAAAAATAATCCTCCTGGTGTCTGAAGATTTCTGTTTTGGGGAGGAGAGTGGTTTTCTCTACTTTGTGTTTTTGTGTAATGAGACTTGACTTTTAATAAACTTTGGAACTTTCTGCACATGTTGAAAATCCCTCTTGCTTTTCAGTAGCCTAGTTCTGGGCGTTCCTCGTCAACATTTGTTGTTTGAACAATAAAATTGCTATTAACAGCTACTGAAAAGTAAAAGCTGGATCCTTTCTTCCTGGATCCTGAGAAAAAAACATCATATTGTACTGTGTTACCAAACCAAAGCTATTTATTTTAGAGATGTTTTCTTCAATTTGTTATTGATTGTTCATTTAAGATGCTTTCTGAAAATGTCTGCTCACTTGGGACTTTTTTTTTTCATCTTATGCAGGTTATATTAAACATTACAGAGATAGTCTCTTTTGTGTAATGGCGCAAATTCCAGAGACAGCAAAAATGTGTTTTCCCCTTTTAATATGCTTTTCAGCTTTGTAGAACTTTTTGAGATTTTCCTGCAGTGAAAGCAGTAAGAAGGATTAGCCAAATCAGCTTCAGCCTGGGAGATCCTGACATCCTGATGGGATTTGAACACCTCCAATCTTTCCATAGGCATAAAGGAGGCTTTTTCAGGGACGTATCTCTTGGCAAATTCTTCTTTGCTGGTAAAGAAGCTCAAGAAAAGCTTCTTTGGCAACTTAGATCTTAACTTTATGTGGCTGAAACTATAATAAATTTTAATTATGAATTTTTCCTCCTTTCTTTTGTAATATTCCCTATACCAGTGATGGTGAACCTTTTATGGCTTGTGTGCTAAAAGTGGCGGGAGCGCAGGGGGGTTGTGCGTGGATGTGCCACATCCATAATGCTATGTGTGCACGCCCCTGCGTAAATGCGTGTGCGACCAGCAGCCCCACCCCTTTTGGCACTGTGTTTTTGCTGTCCCCAGGCTCCAAAGGCTTTCAAAGAGCCTGGGGAGGACAAAAACAGCCTCCTGCTTCCCCCCCCACACACACTGCAAGGCCCTCTGGAGGCTTCAGGAGCTTCCTTGAAGCCTCCGGAGTGCAAAAAAACGGCCCTACAGGCAAAAAGGAACTTCAGGAACAGACTTCTGGTTTAGTCATAGGGCTGGTTTTAGCTCTCCAGAGCATTCAGGAGGCTCCAGAAGGTGAAAAATAGCCTCAAAAGAAGGCTAGCCAGCTGACAGGGCAAACCTCGCGTGCCTTGACAAATGGCTCCGCGTGCCACCTGTGGCACGCGTGCCATAGGTTCGCCAACATGGCCCTGTACTCCTCACTTCTGGTTTTCAGGTGTTAAAGTGGGATGCTTTGTTATATTACCATTTAGTTTTTGAAGAAAAGAATGTGTGTGTGTGTTTATTTTATATATATATAATAAATATTTTCTCTTCTTTTTTGCTAGGAGAGAGAGCTTTCCCCATCGGAACTGGATGGTGAGTTGACTGCATGATCTTTTGGGAACGTGATGGGGTGGACTTTGGATTTTGGCCATGAGGGGGAGATGCAGTCCTCACTTTTCCACTGTTGATCATTAAAAAGGGCTTTTATGGATTTGCCCCTTTCCCAGTCTCCACTTCCATAACTTTAGTTCTTTTTCAGTGTCCATGTTTGAGAAGATTTAAATAATTTAATTAACACAATTTGATTATTTAGAATTACAAATAGTTTCATCATCAGGCCAAGGAATATTCTAGTTTATGATTTAATCAAAAATGTGTTTGTTAAGTCAGTATTACAGGCATTTTTTTTAAGAAAGGGAGTGACCAATGGAGGATAATCAGTTCTTTTTTTTTATTATTCAAAAAGTTTTATTGGTTTTTACAATTTTTTCTCAGGGAAAGTGTGCATAGGGTAATAGAAAATATTTTGAAGGCATCCATATCGGGTGCAGGCCGCAACCAAGGCTTTGTACAAAGATTAATTTTTCTTCCATTTAAAGCGGCATGAGTTACATACATATCATTTCATATATTTCGTGCATTCAGTACGTTATTTCAACAAGGCTTCCGAGCAAAGACAAAGAGAAAAAGGATTACAA
>JAPKID020006984.1:0-10435 GCA_026931265.2 Tropidonophis doriae | reverse complement strand
ACGCACCATCTCGGACCTCCGCCTTTTCCGCCAGCATTTGAAAATGCTTTTATTTCAACAAGCCGGCCTAACATAATCTCTCACCTGCTGATTTTATTGTCTTAAATTTTAATTAGAGAGTTTTGATTAGTTTTAGCACGGGGTACTGATTTAATACATTTTTTAATTATTTATTTTTGTATATTTCTACTGTTCTAATATTGCCTGTGCGCCAACTTGGTCCTCCCGGAGAAAGGCGGGGTATAAATTCGAAAAATAAAATAAATTATAATAAATAAACCGGGAGCAACAACCTCCTATGTAGCAGCTGCCTGTAATTGTTGTTGTCTCCCACAGTTTAGAGAGGGCATTTTTTTCTAGGAGTCTTCTATTATTTTGTTGACTGCCTTCTACCTGGATCTGCAGGTACTGAATATAGTCATTTCTACTTGCAACAAATGTGGAAAAATTGCATGGACTTGAGTCACCTTTTGGGATGGCCGGAATGGCCATCAACATCTTTAATCTTTGCAGCCACATTCATATATCCATTCCTCTTTAGTTCTTATCTTAAAAGAATACCACACTGGAGTTGCAGACTATAAAGTCACCATGCTATGAGAATCGGTTCCATTATCCAGCTGCTATTTTCATCTGGCTTATCTCACAATTATTTGGGAAGTTAGACAGATTTTTTTTCAATCTCTCTCTTCAGATCATATTTCTTTTATTTATGTTTCATTCAGTTGCTTCATCTAATACTTGAACAATAGGGCTTGCAAAGGGATAGAGACGGGATAGTAAAACATAAATAACTTAAGACCTAAGAAGCTACAATAAAAGACATTTGCTAATTCTTTTCAAATCTCGGTGGCATAGAATTGCCGGTGTTTGTCAGGAAACAGTTTATTGCTGTTGAAGATCTCTGAAGAGTTGTAAACTTGCTGTTCTATCACAGGGTACACTTAATAAAGTGCCATCTATTTACAACTGTTCTTAATAAACTCACCCTGCCATTGTCTTAGATCCATTAAGAATCAGCTTATAAAATTGGTAGCTATTATCTCTCTCTCTCTAATGAAGTTGTATTCCAGATAATCACATAAGGGGCTCAGTGGTTGAGACTCTTAGCTTGCCGATCAGAAGGTTGGCAGTTCAGCGGTTCAAATCCCTAGCACCACCTAACAGAGTGAGCTTCCATTACTTGTCCCAGCTTCTGCAAACCTAGCAGTTCAAAAGCATGTAAAAAGTGCAAGTAAAAAAAAGGAACCTCCTTTGGTGGGAAGGTAACAGTGTTCCGTGTTCCTTCGGCATTTAGTCATGCCAGCCACATGACCACGGAGACTTCTTCGGACAGTGCTGGCTCTTTGGCTTTGAAACAGAGTTGAGCATCACCCCCTAAATCGGGAATGACTAGGACATATTCCAGATAATCACATAAACATTATCTCAATTGTTTTCTTTGTAACAATATAACAGTGATTTGCTGCTGCCTTAGGTGGGGCGGGAGGGGGTTAATCCTTCTAATCTACTTTCCTAGGGTTTCCTGTTGCTTTCCTATCTGTTGTAGCTCGAGACAAGGAGGTTCGACACAGGTTTCTCATAATCAGCTCTTTATTGAGGAAGGCTGTGACTTCAGCATAGTACAGCAGAGATTCAAAAACCCCGCGCAAAAGCAGCTCCTTAAATACTCTTTCTGGGCGGGAAACCCAGGCAGCTGAATCCACTGATTCAAACCGGCCGCGTCTTAGCCAATCAGACGTGGCGGCGGTTAGATTTGAAAAGGTCGTAACTCCGAGGACTCAACATTCTCCAAATAAACTTTATCAATCCAAGCACAAAGAAGTGTTCCTTGGCTATTCTTCTCCTACCCTGATTATTTTTTAGAAGATGGGACACAAATTATTAACCTGCAAATTCAAGGTGGGAGGGAATTATGCTAGAATCCCAGCAAGGTGGATGGTAGATGCAAGTAAAGGAAGCCAAGAAGTCGGAGTGTAATAAAAAGATGGACATGACTAGATGGACATGCTATACTGTCTCCTAAATCATTGAGGTCTTTTTTTAAATCTGCTTTTATTCAGGCTGCCAAACCTACTTTTTTCTGCTTTAGGCTTTCTAATTGTCTCCATATTTAGCCCACTTTCCCTCCTTATTTTCTTTCAGAATGGTCATCTTGCACCTCCCACTTCAGGAATGGTCAACCAGTTTATCAGAATAACAGAGTTGGAAGGGACCTTGGAGATCTTCCGGTCCACATCCTGTTCAAACAGAACCCTATATCATTTCAGACAGATGGTTGTCTAAGGTCTTTTTAAAAACATACATTTTTGGAACATCCACAATTTCTTGAGTCAAGCCTTTCCATTGATTAATTGTCCTAATTGTCAGGAACTTTCTCCTTAATTCTAGGTTGGTCCTCTCCTTGATTAGAATATAGAATAAAAGAGTTGGAAGAGACCTTGAAGGTCTTCTAGCCCAACCCCCTGCTTAGAGAGGAAACCCTACACCACTTCAGACAAATGGATATCCAACATATTAAAAATGTCCAGTGTTGGAACATTCACAACTTCCGGAGGCAAGTTGTTCCATTGATTAATTGTTCTAACTGTTAGGAAATTTCTCCTTAGTTCTAGGTTGCTTCTCTCCTTGATTAGTTTTCATCCATTGCTTCTTGTCCTGCTTTGGAGAATAGCTTGACTCTCTCTTCTTTGTGGCAAACCTTGAGACATTGGAAAGCTGCTGTCACGTCTCCCCTAGTCTTTGTTTTCATGAAACAAGACATACCCAATTCCTACAACCATTGTATCACTCCATCCACCCATCCATCATACGTATGTCCTGTTGCAAACCAATAATTTTCCATAGCTTCCAAGACATGAAGAATTTATTAAATCATATGGATTTAAATGACTTCTAACCCAAAAAACTATAAACTGATAAATATTTCAATAATCTTTACAGAAAAAAAATAAAGCCAAAGAAAAAATAAGGAAATATGATGGTGTAAGTTGTGAACTCTTTAAAAAAGCTTAGTTTTTAACGTCCTTCTAAAAAGTCATATTTGTGAAGAAGCTAGAATGATCTCTTTGGCTTTTTACATTCTACAAAAATGAGACCTCGAGGATTCTTTCTTTAGATGATCTGTTAGGTCATGTTAATTATATCCAACTCTCTAATTCTTTTGGATTATTTTACAAAATATGTAAGATTTTACATACAATGTTAGAACATAGACAGTGAAAATCTGACCAAACTAACCAGAAGCACCATACATCATTTTCTAATTATTTTATTAGAAAGTATTCTAATAATATAGACATACATTTTCACAGTATACATACAATTTCCCTTTTTATGAACCTATGATCCCTTACTTAGTGAACTGTGGTGGCTCAGTGGCGAATGCGCTGAGCTTGTCAATCAGAAAGGTTGGCAGTTCAGTAGCTTGAATCCCTAGTGTCGTGTAACGGGGTGAGCTCCTGTTACTTGTCGCAGCTTCTTCCAACCTAACAGTTCGAAAGCATGCAAAAGTGCAAGTAGAAAAATAGGAACCACCTTTGGTGGGAAGGTAACAACATTCCGTGCACCTTTGGTGTTTAGTCATGCTGGCCACATGACCATGGAGATATCTTTGGGAAGTGCTGGCTCTTCGGCTTTGAAACAGAGATGAGCACCACCCCTTGGAGTTGGGAACAACTAGCACGTATGTGCAAGGGGAACCTTTACCTAATCCTTTAATTCAGAGTGGAGTTGGGGCAACTGCATGGAACTGAGTATTTTACTAACTGGATGCCGTTCCTGGTGCCTATATGGAGTTCTCAACAATTTTTTTTCCTTTGCACCCTAGGAGAGAAACATCTGCCACTACCTAGCATTGAACTCTCAGCCTTCCAAGTGGGAGAAGAGTGTATTTGCCAATAGGCCATCACACTGCACTTAGTATTCACTGACCAAGAGGAGGAAACGGAGTCAGGAAAGTCCACAGTTTTGTGGGAGAAACCAAGTTTTTCTTTAGTTTCTCTCTATTAATTATCTCTAAATGCTGCCAGTGGATGGTTTTGTCTGTCTTTTTCCACTCATCTGTCAATATACAGTAGATGGAAAGGTTTAAGTGGTTCTCTGTTTTGTTAATTGTAGGCTTACAGTCAGGTTGAAGGAACCCAGGCCTGAATTGTTTAGAGTGGATTCCAAAGGGTGAGATGGGTGTCCAGAGTGTCACATGGTCATTTTCTTCTTACAGAAGCAATAAATTGAAAAGCTACTAGGAATACAAATCAGTTGCTCCAGAAAATCCCACATGCTACCCCAAAGTTCTATTGAACACTTTGAAATATATCTCTGAACCACTCACCCAATGGAGAAAGGATTTCAAGGGATATTTATCTGCTTGGCGAAGACTATCTAAAAGCTTGGTTCATGGGCAATGTATATTCCTAAACTGAAAGTTAAAAAGGAAAAACTATAAGAAACAGAACACAAAAAACTAAAACAAATATACTAAAACATTATGTGAAATACTTTATAGTAATAAAAACACATATATTTCTGAAATTGTTTAGCATTAAAAGCACATCTAAACCACAATAAGGTAAAGGTGTGCTAGTCATTCCTGACTCTAGGGGGTGGTACTGTTTCAAAGCTGAAGAGCCAGCGCTGTCCAAAGATGTCTCATGTAGCTGGAATGACTAAATGCCAAAGGCATTTACCTTCCCACCAAAGGTGGTTCCTATTTTTCTACTTGCATTTTTACATGCGTTTGAACTGCTTGGTTGGCAGAAGCTGAGCAAGTAATGGGAGCTCACTCCATTACATGGCACTAGGGATTCAAACTGCCAAACAGACAACCTTTCTGTTCAACAAGCTTAGTGTCTTAGCCACTGAGCCACGGCATCCCATTTAAACCACAATATTGTTTGCCTAATTTTCTGTCAATATTTTCCAAAAAAACCAATACTGTCTATATTTTCCAAAAAAACACAATATCATTTTTCTCCTAAAGAGGAAAATGGCACAATTTTACTTCACAGGACATCTGATTTGGAATAATTCTATATCATATTTAATGCAGTGGTAAAAACAGCATAGAGTTTGACTTGTATTCGTTCCAAAGTAATTGTTAGTGTATGGGGCAAATTGTATGATAGGCAGGAAATAAATAACACATTTCCAACTGTTGCATTAGCTTGATCATAAATCAGATGATAGTGCTAGAACTGAGAAATTATAAATTAGGTAGAAAAAGATCTGCAGAGAAAAAAATCTGTTGCCTGTAACTCACAGATGATAACTATATAATCATAGTTATCAATTATGAGATACAGCCAAGGAGAGACATAAACAGGCACAACCACTAGGAGATCATCTGTAGCAAGTCTGTAGTTGATACTGTTCAGTATGCAGGCAGCCCTGGATTAAACCATTAAGCAAAGCATGCAAGTCCTTTGGTCCCAAGGGAAGGGGGTCACCACAGAATTTTTCCTCTTAGCTATCATTCCCTTAATACTTTTCACTGCTACACTTGACTCTAGTTTTCATCACTTATTAAGTTTTAATGCCAGTTAAACAATGGAAGGGCCCAGAGTCCCATTGTTAGGCTGTGCTTTGAACATCAGGAACCTAACCTGAAGACTGTTTAAAGAAGCTTTATTTAGATAGGAAAAAATATCTTTGGAGGAGTAATCTCAACTGCAAGTCCCTCTTTAATTGGGAATGTGATTTGGGGACTAGTCAGACTATGACTTCTTGATGGTGGGAAAAGCAACCACCAGTGCTGAATCTGACTCATCACTCCAAGGTGGTTGGCAGTCTATTGCTTCCTGAACTGTGCAGTATGAGTCTCTGAGATTTCTCAAAATCAAAGAAATCCATCATTTCTAATTTATTAAGGTCAAGTGTAAGCAACGGTGGCTTGAACTACATAAGAAGGTCTGTGCATAAGGGAAGGGGGGTGGAAACATCTCCTCCCTCTCATGTGACTAACTTCCATGATATACAATCACATATGAATGTTGAGTCTTTTTAATAAACAAATGGACTTGTTTTAAAATTTCCTGGACCTGTCCAGGAGGACTGAAGAAATAAAGGAAGAATCTTTAGGGGGAAAAGAATCACATGAACTACATGTTTTGGATATTTTAGGTCACAGTCCTTTCAGCAAAGGCAATGATGTATCCTTTGGTGTTGCTTCTTCCTGCTTCTGTGATGGGAATGGCCTGAAAGATCAGCATGATTTGACTTTTATGGAATTGCTGTGAACTCAAGTGGTTAAAAAAGATTTCTTGCTAGTTACAGAATTATTCTTCTTCATGTCACCTTTAGACAGAGGTGGTATTCTGCTGGTTCGGACCGGTTTGCCCAAACTGGTAGTGGAAATCGCAGGTGGGTCTGCCCACCCACTCTGGCTCTATGACCTCCCATTTAGGCATGTTTTCAAGCCAAAGTTCATGCACAGAAGGCTGGGTGCATGTGTGGATACACACACTCACATTTTTGAACTGATAGGGAAGGTAAGTGAATACCACACCTGCCTTTAAGTTAAAGACCTGAAAATGAACTATCTCTGGCAACAATTTAATTCTATAATTCATAAAATCTATGAATTGATGGGAGAAGGGAGGAGAGCGAAAAAGATACAGATTACTACTTTGTGTATTTTCTCAATTTGAGTTGCTTTGGTGAGCACTTTACTAATGCTATAATAGCCAGTCAATGCATTGTTTTCACATACATGGGTATAAAATGTATCTACTTCCAAATTCTCACATAAGGCTTTATGGGCTTGGATTTATTGTGAAAACTCTAGTCCAAGTATTGACATTCCCATAAGTTTGGAGCTCAGCCTATTATTAATAGCTTATTCCTTCCTTTCAAATGGAAGATACTTAAGCTTGGGAAACACATGCATTATATTTTCAAGAAAAAAGATCTTAGGTTCAAAAAGAAATTGTGCTTTTTTAAAAAGGCACCACATAAGAACAATTTCTTGTGATATTAGATACTGATTTTTGTGTCTGCGCAAATAAAATATTCAGGTGTTGTTGTTTTTTCCAATCAGCATAATGTTTTAATAGATGTTTCTTCCTAAGAACTTTCTCAAAACAGACAAACCTCTGTGTATATATTTGTGAAGGCATCTATATGTATCTTTTATAGAAAATTACAGTAAGTACCGTAGCTCCATATCAGAATTGAGATGTTTTATTCAGAAACTCTTTATTCAGAAACTCTTGTCTGACTAAATTGCATATAGTTTTGTTGGCAACAGTTTTGGAAGTGGTTTGTCACTGCTTCCTTCCTAGGGCTAAAAGAGTTTCCTACTAGTTTCCTTACCTGATGCTTTTGATTGTTTTGACCATGTCAAGTTGTGGGATGTCTTTAGGAAAATGAGATTCTCAGAATATTTCATTATCTTCATGAAAAATTTATTATAGTACAGGACATCATACAGACAACATCCCTTCTCTACTTTGTTGAACAGAGTACAGAATAGGTAGAAAGCCATATCCTTTTCAGAGAACTAAACATTTAGTTGCCACAATTGTAGCACTTTGATTTTTACTATACCTTACAAAAAGAAATTATAATTTCAATATTCGGTCATTCAAATAACTGTAATTTACTAGAATCTCTTTTATATTTGCATTATCTTTGCTAAGTAGAGCTTAAGATTCCCCATTAGGACACGGATACTTAAATAATCCTTTCACTTCAAAAGAATCTGTGGCATGTATGGGTAATTCTTCCAAGACACACTATTATTACCATAATCATCAAAGCTGAAAGATTCCTTTACTAATGGTACAGCAAAATGATATATGAGTTCTGTAATATATCTGCAAGCAGGTTAAAATAGATGCTTAGTTTGACTCATGGTGGAGCAGATCCTTGGAATTGTGTTGTCTAATGGACATGCCTTGATTTTAACAAACAAATCTAACAAACTACCCAAGAACCTTGTCAATCTGAATATCAGTATTTCAGTGAATCCAATTGTTGAAAAGATTCTTACGTAGTTATATGTGGAAGTGGGTAGATCCATCCATTTCATTACCCAAACTAGATAGTATCATCAGTGCTAGTGATAGTGATGTTGATATTGATTGTTACTGATGATGACTGGCACATAAATATGTGCAATAAACAACCAAGCTAACTGTATGCAATAAAACAATCTAACTTTAAGACTTGTGGACTTCAACTCCCAGAATTCTCCAGCCAACATGGCTGGCTGATGAATTCTGGGAATTGAAGACCTCAGCAACACATGATCTGGTAGGAATCATACACCAACAAGCTTGAATCAACTTGCAGTGAGAGCTGTGCAAGTTTCAATTTAAATTCATGAATGGAGAGCCTATATGCAATTCCAACAAGATCAAAACCTTGCCACCAGCTTTGTGTATTCCCAGAAGTGACAACATAAGGCTCCACTTGAGATATAAATTGGGTTTTAATTACCAATAGTTGAATGAAAGAACAGAGAGGCACTGCATATGAATTACTGTGTGACTTCTCATGGGCAGGAGGTGATGCAGTACTCACTTGATTGGCATCCCTGTATGAATTAGTTGCAAGTTCCATCTGTTGTCAAATGATGCAAAAGGTATATTTAGCTTCAGACCTTTCTGAAACTCTAAACCCTTTAAAAATCCCTTAACCTCACTGTTCTGTCATTCAGATGAGGAAAACGTTTGAATGATACTTTGGCAGTATGCAGCTCACATTTTAGGTGTACTTTATCTGAAATAAAACCATGCTGCATAAAAAGTGTATAGACACAAGGACATTCTGACATTAGGTTGTTGATTTTATCAATAAAGGGTGAAATGTTTGAATGTCTTATAGTATATATTTAGACTGCAGTTGAAATTACCAAACTGGTGATTTAAAACTGAAATTATTTTGCAGAATGCTGGGTTAAATGATTCGTTTATGATGATACCTGGTTTTTTTCATAAAATATCCTGGAGTTGTAAAACTGGATATGATGAGCATGCTGATTACACTTGTTTTGGAAATGGCAACAAATCAGGCAAACCAGTCAATAATATTAAAGGCCTGGCTAGAAGAACTGACAACTATTGAATGAGTTATTGTTTACAGTGAATTACAAAAATCTTTTTTTTTCCCAGATGCACTTCTGAAATTTCAAGGAGTCTTATTTTTCATAAATATTATGCTCCTTTCATTGTTTAACTTTTTCTTACTTTTATTTTCTCCACCTATTAATAAGGTGCTTATTTTGTTTACTTTTAGTCATCCCACTTTGCACATGAAAGATTTTATCACTTCCACTTCATTAAACAGACTTCAAGAGTGTCAGATGGTTAAGGCACCAAGCTAGAAACCTTAAGAGTTCTAGACCTACCTTAGGCATCAAGCCAACTCTCTGACCTTAGGTCAGTCACTTTCTCTCAGCCCTAAAAAGGAGGCAATGGCAAACTACTTCTGAAATCTTGCCAACATAACTGAAGAAATTCCTCCAAAAGTCCAAGACTTTGGCAGTCATTATTTGTCTCCATTTCAATTACTTATCCAGTTTGTAGAGAAAGAGATTTGCCACTTCTTTCTTTTGTGGTCCTTTGCCACAAAGGAGGTTTTTCCTCTTTCTTCTGTCTCTGGGATCTTCAGCCATTGGACTGAAAAATAAGTGCAGGACTTTTGGGGGGAACAGTTCCAAGCTTTGAATTCTTTTTACACTCTCCAATGTATTTTAGCTTTCAGTTCTCCACCAAGTTGCAGTTAAAAAAACCTCCCTCTTGATAGCACTACATTTCTCTTTAGTTTTGTTACCTTTCACCATTTCATTCATTCATTCCATTCATACAATTTAGGATCTGTATGAGAGAGGGAAGCTCTGGTGACTAATTACCTTGAGGTATTGTGTTATGCAGGCAAATGACCTTGCTCAGTGGCTTCATATGGAATATTAATAAATCATATCAACAGCATAATATAATAAGAAAAAAAACAATAAAGTAATGGGGGACACAATAAAAGAACAAATACAAAGTAGAGAATATCAGACCCAAGTATGGAGAATACCAGATCTAAGTACAGTAGACAAAAAAGACTACCATTTAGACTAAGAGTAAAATGTAAAATTCAAACTGTTAGTGAAGTGGGGGAAGCCTTTTATTGTGGTCCTGGGATGAAAATTTGACTAGAATTGTTTCAATAGAGGAAAAATATTCAATATAAAACACTGTTAATGGCAGCATATAGTGGCAACAAATAAAAGGTAACTTTTAGTAAATTAGTCCATATCCAAGTCTACTGACTATCTCTTTATGAATTTTCACTGCCACCACACAGAATTTAGATAGATTATACATACTGTAGTTTTCCTGTCAAATGAGAAAACCTAAACACAAGCTTTTGTTTTCATTTACATTCTCATTCTCATTCTCATTCTCTCTCTCTCTCTCTCTCTCTCTCTCTCTCTCTCTCTCTC